>LN891187.1:13728-83800 GCA_900010015.1 Tuber aestivum
CCCCTTCGACTCTAACTTCCTTTGAGGGATGCTATAACCTAGCTCCCCCGAACCACCTAACAAAACTTGTAGATTCTGCTCAAGGCTGAATACTTGCCTTGCACTTCAAAAATTAGGCAGTACTCACTCCCATAATACCTATCAAATGTTCTTATTGTTGCTGTAAATACACCTGGACAGGCCCTTACCAGAAACACCTACGCAGCGCCCATGCCTATCTACCCATTCTGCTTATATCGACTATATGGCTGACCACCTCTGACAGTCCTTTTCACCAGAGTGAATCTGACCCATTACACCACCCTGACGCTTTCTACCAAATGGATCAGACGGATTCCGACCATGAGTCGAAGGGTCATTCTCTGGATTACTTATCTGACTCATTGAATATGTAGGTTACAGAGAAGTCCTGTATGGAATCATGGGGTATGTTTGATGCATCTGTAGTGCCCAGGGAACTGGCTACTTTTCCTGGCACTGGGGAATCCATTAAAGAGGTGAAGGGATTTGAACAAGAAAACTACAATCTAGCACAGGACCCATGGGCTCCATTCACGTATGCACATGATTTCAAACTTGCCTCTTAGTTTATTCACAGCAAAGTCCCTAAGTCACATATCAATGAGTTCTTTTCAAGTAGCCTTGGTAATTTAGTATCCGTCAACTGTGGTTCAATGTATATCCTGGAGAACCACCTCCATATACTAGATCCATACAGGCTGTATCTCTGATAGTATGAAGGGAAAGTGGATGATGGTATAGAAACATTATCCTTCTTCCACCGTAACCTTCGAGACTGTATCTGATATCTTCTTTGTCAGATTACCTATAGAGAAGATCTTGTTTATGTCCTACAACATGAATACGATTACAATAGATACAGCGTATATGCTGAAATGCATACTGTACACTGGTGGTGGAAAGTTTAAGTACTATACCAATTTCTTTCATCTTTTAACTAAAGATCTTACTAACCTATAATAGGAAACTCTTCCACATGGTGCCACAGTTGTTCCAATTGTCGGGATGTCAGATTGGACCGATTTCACTAACTTCTCCAGTAACAAGAAGGCTTGGCTGGTATACCTTACGATAGGAAATCTCGTATCGACTAAGCATAACTGGCCTGGATCAATGGCTATCCTCCTTCTTGCTCTCCTCTCAGTCTCTTCTAAGTTGCCCCAGTTGGCTTCAGCAAACAGATCCCAGAGAGAAATCAATGCTGACACCCTTAAAGGCATATTCTAACTTTTATTTGAGCCCTTATAAGATGCTACGCGCAATGGTGTCTCAATTGACTGTGCAGATGGGAATATCTGAAGGGGCTTCCTGATATTGGCTGTGTGGATTGCAGACCATATGTAAAATGTTACCCTTCATGGAATAAAATCCAACTCCTGTCCTAAATGTAAGCTTCGTCTATACCAGGTAGGTGCCAATACAAATATGGCATATCAGGTCCGAGATTATGTGATATATGGGAAACTCAAGCTGCAACTTCGTGCCTAGTCAGAGATATCAGATTCTAATGTAACCCACCGCACACTCATTGCTCTCTGTGTCAAGATTGGAGGGAACGTTTTCCATGGGCTCTGATCTGTTTTTTTTCATTTTTTTTTATTCATTTCGTTTGTAATTATATATAGGGTACAAAGAACGCATGAACCTCGCGGTATGGCGATAAAAACCCTCCAACTACAGTCCACCCACCCGCAAGAAGCCGCCTGAAGAAACCCTCTGGGGTAGAAAACCCGGACTCCTAGTGATGGAGCTGAATACAGCGAACCCAAAACCTCCACAGATGCGCAGCAATAAGGAAAACCCCCAACCCAACAGTGAGACCTAGTTAGACTCCCTACAATTCCCGGGCCCCAGAAAGGAGAAAGGGCACCCTCCACACTCTCCCGCCCCCATAGCTTAACTATCGTGACCCAAACCCCAGCCACCCCAGCACACCCCTCCTACCCTGGTATGGAGCAGGAGAAGAAAGAGCAGCCAAGCGGAAAAAAGGGACAGAGGACAGACATTCGCAGGCACAAAAGGCCGAGGGAGGAAGTACCAGAACCAAAGGGAGGATGACAAGTCAGGCCATGTGGCAAGCCAGAAGTAGTCCCATACCCACCGGAACACAGATTAGAAGGCAGTAAGGTGCCAGCTGAAGTGTGGATGACTCCCAGAGGGCAAAGCCGTGATGAAGAGAGTCAGAGCTCGAGGAGGAAGCAGCCAAAGCCGCACAGCAGAGGGGATGCCAGCCTAGCAGTAAGATGCCAGCATAGGGTTGGATGATTCCTGTGGTGACATCAGAGCCAGAAAAAAGAGGACACCGACCGAGGCCGACAGAGAGGAAGCAGGTAGAAGAGCTGCTCCAAAAAGGCGAGGGGGGCAACCGAGTGCCCAGGTAGTATGATGCCAGCACATCCCGAATGGGGAGGAAGGAGGGCAAAAAGATACGGCAGCCAGGCTGCAACCAGGGTCACAGAACAAAGCTGACTCTAGCAACCGAGTGTAATGTATTACCACTCCACTCACGTAGTCCCTTGTTCTGGGAGTGAAAGCGTCACTTAGTAGATGGGATACCACCATCACGCCAGGTAGAGGGGCCTAAGCGAGACTCCGATAGCCCGGAGGACCACCAGACCGACTGACCAAAAAGCCAACCGTGCAAATGCTAGGTAGGCCTAGCAAAAGCAGGGAAAGAGGAGGGGAAGGCATCGTAAGACACCTCCAGCCGAGAGAAGGGGTTCCCAGGAGGATTAACCTCAAGGGAACATCCCCCAAGGCAGAGCAAGGCCTAGGGGGAGAGACGGCGAGTAGAGGAGGCCTATACCCCCCCAGCTGGAGGGGTGCGAGACCAGAAAAAAATGGTGATAGTACTCTGATGTTGAGTCGTTCCCAATTAGGATATATTTTTCAATCACTGGAGTTGTAACGGAGACAGTGTAACGACCCTACGATATAGAGCTATGGTAACCTACGTCTACGCCCATACATAAGACCAAGAGGTCAGATGGTAGACGAGGCGCATATACAGGCGCATATCCGAGAGATATCTGATGGTGCGAAAATCTCTAAGAACAGAAGGTACTTAAGGAATAGGTGTACCTAAGTAGAGGTAATAACGTGACAATGTCCGCTCTGGCCTATGGATAGGTCAGAAGGCCGGGTGAGTTTACCCTACCCAAGGAAGTCACGTTACCCTACCATGGAGACTGGTTTCGTGTCTCCATGGACATACTTACCCTACCTTTGGGACACTATTACCCTACCTTCCGTCGGAAATGTTCTCGGAGGAATTTCGGGATATGTTAGGATTGTTTGTTACGCAATGACGATCGACAGGCACTTGATTGCACTTTGATCAGAAGACTACGGGAGGAGCTATAGTGCTCCGAACAAGCTGTAACTTGGTAGAATTATTCCTAACAGGTACCTGTGGCCCCAGGGTTCGCCCCGGGCGTCATGGGTCAAAATGGATGGAGTTGTCGTTATGCTAGTTAAATGGAATCCATGAAGACATGTCCATAACACTGCATGCGTCATCGCTGTCCGTCCGACCGGAAGCTCTTCGCAGGATATATAAGGGGGCCAAGGTGAGAAGGTCAGGTACCTTCTCCAAAAAGAACGGAGTAAAACGGACCAAAACTAACGGAGTTAGCATGAGCTATCCGGAAGGGTCCCCAGAAGAGTCCCGGGTAGTGCCGGAGACATCAGGGAAGGTTTTACGCCAATCAAGCCTAGACGTGCCCCTTTGCCATAGGCTCTTTGTGGGTTGTTTGAAGACTCTAATAGCATGACACTTATCATGGTGAGTGGTGTGCCGGGGGTAAGGGACCATAGGTAGCGCCTATGGGTCCCGCCGCCGACACAGCTCTCCGGGGGGGCGTCGTAGACCCCCTAAGTTCGCAATCAAGAAAGATAGAACTTAGCTGGAGGACAGCTGATGTCTACGAGTGCTTGTATAGGTCATAGCATATGGGAAGAGAGTCATTTAGTTAGCTTTCCTAAGGGTCTCGACAGTTAGCTACTGACGAGATACCGATGTGCAGAGGTTTTCACTCCGGCAGGTGTATTGGTAAACACCTCGCAGGAACTGATATACATATGGGAGATTTCTGCTAGAGTGCACTGACACCTATAGCCCTTCGGGGACACTGTAATGGTGCCGGGGCAACCCTTACGGAGAAGGGCATACTCACGTTGGTCGGGGTAACCTAATGGGGGAGTTTTTGGTATAAGTCTGACTACTTAAAGATTATACGAGAACTCTCCTACCCTGACAGAATCAACATCCTCTCGAGAGACTTTAATTGAGATAAGCCTGAGCTTAACGATATTAAGTTTTACCGTTTACTTTTATTCTTTACACTTTTGCAAGAGCTGTGTTCGAGAGATTCGAAGTTTGGTACGGTCGCATCCTTAGGAGCCATCTACCTGAGAGAGCCCCCGTTACAGACAGAGGATGTGGGCTCTGATCTGTGTCTGCGCCAGACTTGCACCAGCCTGACCTCCTTCATACAATTTACCTGGGACTGTTTGAGTATATGATAGATTGGGTTCAAGGATTTCTCAAGAAACATGGGCGACTGCAAGCATTTAGTAATGCTTAGAAGTCTTTGCCACTGTACTCTGAGTTCTTTGCTCCCAAAAAAGCTTATCATGAGGTTACATAGTAGTAAGGAAAAGAGATGATGCATTTGAGGAGATGTCTTTTAGCAGTTTTAGCTCTGGTATTGAGACTGCCAGATGGTACACAACAGCTATCTTTCAAACATGCGCTTGCTTGCATCAGGTCATTACTCGATTTTAGTTTAATGGTACAATATAAAGGTTATACAGCAGAGACTATAGGTTATAAGGAACAATATCTCCACAGGTTTCACGCCACGAAGGATATCTTCTTAGAATTTCAAATGTTGAAACAGACATGAGCCAAACTTAAGGATCCGGTCTGGGGGATATGGTATTAGTAAGCCTAGTTGAATGAACCTCATACTAGATCGAAGGTCTAAAAAATATGTAAGCAGTATCACTAGTATGAGGAAGAGCAATGAATAGAATTGATTCAGTCAAAATGTCATTTCAACTTCATCAAGATGTATCTGCCATCTCACTTCTGTGATCACATATACCAGTTTGGAAATATTTCTATGTATTCAACTGAATTTGAGGAACTGGCATATAAGGATCAGATTAAGGATGAAGGGTGATAATCAAATAAAAACGACTCCTCCAGGCAGATTCTGAGCAGCTATAGCTGACAACACACGATCCGAATAAGGCTTTTGAATCTGGATTTACTATGATACCAAGGAGCCCCTATTCCCTATGACCTTGTTAAGCTTTTAAACAAAACCAGTACCAGACCTGCACCAAGGACTGAGTTCCACCTTTGAGTCCTGAAGGGGCACTGTGGTGATCTTACATGTCTGGTTAAATTTTATCATGTCCTAAGTATCACTACCGAAAACAGGAGTACTGAATTGATCCGATATAGCTGGCAGTCACTGCCCATAGAGCGTCGCCTCCCCAATGATCCTGCTATACTTTGACTCCTTTCTATTGAACTCCTAATGCAACTCAAAATCCCAGTTCCTGTCTTTCAGGAAACCGATATTTACAACATCCACCAGGCACGATCTACAGGATCCGGGCTTTTTCAAAACCAGGCTAGTCGGAATGATTGGGTTTGGGTCCTGGCAGGCCAGGAGTAAATGTAAGGTGCACTCCGTGGCCGTCTTCTGGGAAGGCTTATGGTACTCTTCAAACTACATGATTGTAGGTACTAGAAGACAATATATTGACTTACTTGTATTTAAATCTTGAGTGCAGTTAACTCTGGGTGTCTATCACAATTATATGATCTTGTGACCTTTTAGCTTAGACCCAATGCGAGAATGTTTACCGTAATAGATGTAGGCACAATACTTGGGCAAACCTACCTGGTTCTGGAGGTAGACAAGCAATGGCTGGTCAATAGTCGCATTGATTTAAGGACGTTCAATGAAATATATTGACAAACATCATGCAGACGCATTGATTATCCAACACTCAGAACTTCTAACACTAGACTCGAATCCTCCTACCACAAACAGGCAATATGAGCATAGAATGATAAACTTAAAGGTTTCTAAATAGCAAACTGTATGTGGAAATAATAGAATATGATTAAGACCAAGTGCTAGAAATCAAGAGTCCGCCAGAGGATCCACAAACCCGCTCTGAGGAACCATGACATGCTTGCCCACAAGGGGTTATCGATATGGTAGATAGGAGATACAAGGAGGGCTCCAATGTCCATTGGCTAGAGATGAATATTGTGGCAACATAAGGAGGCACTCAAACAGATTACCACTAATAAAAAATATAGCAGAGTGTAATTGGTAGTGTAGCGAGTATTCTGTTTCAAGTTGAAAGTTATTCCAAAGTGGCAAGAGCAACCAGAAGGAACTAAACAGATTGTAGGAATATCGCACGACGCCATGAGGGACTCTGGAGAAAGAAGCTAGGAGTGGAGTGTCAGGAGGTGGTAATACTAGGAGCTCATCGTAGGGGTTCGAAAGGATGGTTGGCTACCATAGGACATCGTCTGAATTTCCCTATGACAGTGTGGAGCACCAGGCAGGAATTCTGAGGATGGAGGGCAGAGCATAGCATCAGGTGATAAGGTACATGCAAGGCTGTATGCGCTGTGATCAGAGTAACAGTTTTGCAGTAGCAATGTAGGGACATAATTCAGATATTGAACCGAGAGGCCAAAGGGTACTGGAGGTGAGCATGCGAGGGGAGTAGTGACCAGATGCAGGAGATGTAGGGAGGCGTCAGGGCTGGAAGCCCAGCTGCATGGGATGGAGTAGAGCATTGCAACCAGAATCAGGATGTACCAGATGCAGGAGACACAAAAAAATAAAACTTGGCATTAGGACAGGCTGCCCATATATCAGATGCAGTTTTTTTTTACTAATATACTATAATGAAAGCCAGCTATAAAAGTTGAAAAAGTCTGAAAAAAAAATCTTAGATGTAACAGGAAATACCTATAGTATGGATATACAGCCACCCATCAAAAGTCTTTGGAAGTGGCTGACTAAGCAACACCTCGCGAAATATTTGGCTATTCATGGTCGTGTAAATTGAATTGTATCAACTATGAATTGATAGCAATACCTTCTAAACCGAAAACCCAGCAAAGAGAAATATTAGATGTACTTAAAGGCATGATAATTGCCTTCTTTTAGTGCTTTTATAATTATTCTTTGGTTGCAAGACTACTGGAGAGATCAGAGACTATGGTACAGACATTTTTAAAGAGGGCCTCTGAACTCAGTGATATTCAGAACCTGCCTTGCTCTGGGTGGCCCCCAAAGCTTAGTGGACAGGATAAGAGCTCTATTAAACTTGAACGTGCTTGGAAGAAGGATCAGTTCCAATCCAAGGAAGAGGTATGTGTTACACTAAGTGAAATTATTTATATACTAATTGGATAGCTTTGGCTTAATATATGTCCCCATGTCAGCATATCAACCCTCAATCACTACCTGCGAAGTCAGAACCTACGCAAATAGTTAGCTAAGCACTGAGTCAAGCTTACAGCAGAGCATGCAGCCAAAAGACTCCAATGGGCAAGGGACTACCAGCATTGGAGTTTAGTAGACTGGTATCGTATTATCTAGAGTGATGAGTGTACAGTTGAAAAAGCTAGTACAGCCACTAGACAAAAGTCTTGGTGATGCTGAGTCAGCACTTACTCAGCACAATGATAAAAGACAGCCGCGTAGATATCAACAATGTAATACATGCCAAAATGCCTCCCAAAAAGAATCCAGCTTCGCGTTATAAGCCAAAAACCACATGGCGGGAAATGACAAATGTGGAAAAAGGCATAATAATTGCCTTTTTCCACATCTTTGAAAAGATATTGACAGTTGCCTCCCTCGTTAACCGGCCCTGGTCAACAGTACGCAATTTCCTCGCCCGCGCATGTGACCGAGGTCATATAGCCAATGCACCTCGCTCAGGTAGGCCCATTATTCTGACCCAGAGAGAGCGCCGAGCCATTGTCCGGGCCGCGCAAAAAGACCAGGGAATCACACGATTGGAGCTCCGGAATCGGCATGCTCCACATGTATCCATTCAGACAGTTGACCGTGTTCTTCGCGAAGCCAATATCAAAATATGGCTTGCACAAACCCGGCCCCACTTGACTGCCACCCATGCCAAAAAAAGATTGGACTGGGCAGTTGCCCGGAAGGATTGGACGGCAGAAGACTTCGGGAACATCCTTTATAGTGATGAGTGCACAGTGCGCAAGTCAGCTAATCCGGCACAGAAATAGGTGTTCCGTACACCAGAGGAGAAGTGGCTTGCCGACTGCATCAAGCCACGGGGAAAAACCAATGAGGTGGGGTTGATGGTATGGGGGTGTTTTTGGGGTGGCCACCGGGGACCGTTGGTGCCCATTTTAGAAAGTAAGGTTGACCGGTGGGTTTACATTAGCCTATTGGATAGGCATCTTCCACCGGTCATGGAAGAGATTGATGAAGAACTGGGGGACTCGCTCTTCCAGCAGGATAATGCGCGTGTGCATACTGCACATGACACACGCCAGTGGTTTGCTGACAATGGGATCAACCTGGAGGATCATCCCCCATTGTCACCCGATCTCAATCCCATCGAACATGCATTGGTTGAGCTAAAGCGACGCCTTTATTTGCAGTATCCCGATATCCTGGATACTCGAGGTGAGCCTGATAGAATTCACCAGCGACTTGCCGAAGTGCTACCAATTGTGTGGGCAACAATTCCGCACTCATTTTTCGAAAAACTCTGGCGCTCGATGCCCTCCCGTGTCTCCGCTGTCATAGATGCTAAAGGCTGGTACACTCGATACTAGTTTCCTGTTGTACTTTTTATTTTCTTTATTTACTTTGTTTATTCTTTATTTAATTTCTAATTATTTATTTTTAATTTTTAATATTTCATCTGATGTTTTTTGCTTTGTTTCCGGGTAGCAATAGTGGGGGGTGGACAGTATTATGCTATTTGGTAGGTCGCGAACTGTCTCACCTCGCGTAATCACCAAGACTTTTGTCTAGTGGCTGTACTACCAGGCACTGCTGGGTGTTCCGCCACCTGTGGGAGAAATGGCTACCTAAGTGTTGTAACCCTAAGTCTAAATACAAAAGTGCTTTATTAATGGTTTGGGCCTGTTTCTGTGGATTGAAGTATGGGAAGCTTCATTGTTTGGATGACAAAAAGATAATAAATGCTGAATATTATATAAAACTGTTATTGAAACAGCTACTTTCCTTCTGGCAATACCTATTGGGTATTGACTTAGAACCTCTCTTCATGCAGGATGGTACCCAAGCCCATACAACAAAGCTATCCATGACCTTCCTTCATGACCATGGTATTAGCCTATATGACCACCCTCCATACTCTCCTGATCTAAACCTAATTGAGCACTTATGGGTACATATGAAGTATATGCTGCATAGGATGAATCCCAATGCAGTGGACCTGCAAGGATGTCCAGCGACAATCCAAAGGTGGTTGGCTGAGGTTTTGCTAAAGGATTGGGAGGAGATACTAGAGAGATATTTTAAGGCAATGTTGGATTCTATGCCAGACAGGATACAGGCCGTAATTGATGCAAAGGGGTAGTACACGAGATACTAGTGATAGCATTCAGTTAAGGCTTCAGTAGGATCATTCTATATTTCTGGTTATGTAATTAGGCTTGGTATTTTAGTGGAATCGTGAACACTTTTAACAGGTGGCTGTATATTTGTATTGTTTAAATTCAAGTTAAAATATTATTATAGGAAGTAGACCTACTTTAGCATGGCCAAAGATAAATATATGATTGACAAAGTTATAGAGGGATAAGATCAACTATAGTATGGAGATCAACTGGAAATGGTTTGAGAGGTAGACACTTTAAATCTTTGAAGAAAAGTACCCAGGTCAGGTTATAGTAGTAAATGGAAAAAAGATATATACCGGTTAACTCTTAGATAGTTAGTTTTACAGCTTTAAAGAATGATACAGAATATTGTATTCAAGTTATACTCCTACCTTTCAGACACAGCAGATACCAAATAAGTATAGAGAAATTACCTTGCAGTTCTTAGGCTTTATTCATTATAATAGAATACCTCAGGCTGGTAAATAGTCATTTGCAGTTGGGTGACATCAACTTTTTTTTCTTTTTTTTTTGATTTCATTTTATTATTAGACAAACACCTAGCTAACTACATGCTATCAAGTAGGTAAAAGAACACATAGACCTCGTGGTATCATAGCAAAACTCCTTCAACTACAGTCCACCCACCTGCAAAAGCCATAGAAACTCCCCTGGGGTATAGAAACCCAGACTCAGGAAATGAGGCTGAATACAGCAAACCTATAACCTCCTCAGCCAGCAGACCCAACATCTCCAAGCCAAAGAAAACCCCAAATCCAATAGAGCACTCCAGTCAGAAATCCTACAAACTCCAAGCCAACACAAAGGGCAGGGGTAATCCAACTAATCCCCAACCCTCTAAAGCAACTCCAAGGATCTCTTCACCCCTGTTGCCTTGATGAAATACTCAATAACGGCAGCCGTAGGTAAGCCTAGCCTTCTAACCAATAGCCTGGCCAAGAGGAAGAAGTAGCAAAAACGAGAGGAGGAGGCCTAAGTCTTAGCCATGGTAGGCAGGAGTAAACCTGTGTCCCCTGAAATAACAATCAGATATGGCAGTAAGGTGCCAGCTAAGGTATGGGTGACTCTCAAAGGGCCTGAAGTGTGATGAAGAGAGTCAGAGCCAGATGAGAGGAGGAGGCAGTGTGGTGCCAGCAGAGAAGTGGATGACCCCCAGAGAATCAGAACCATAATAAAGGGAGTCAGAGCCAGTGAGGTAAGTAGCAGGGATGCCAGCCCAGCAGTAAGATGCCAGCAGTAGAGTGCGTAATGCCTATAGTAACATCAGAGACGTAGGTGAGAGGACACTGGCCTAGACTAGCTAGGAGGGGCAGATAGGAGAGTTGCCCTCATGGTGAGGAGGAGAGCTCCAGGGACCTAGGCAGAGGGTGTCAGCCAACTCAATGGATAAGAAGAAAAGGACAGCTAGGCAGGGTGAGACTGATCAACTGATATGGTAGCAGGCTGCAACTAGGGTCACAGAAGTAGGTGCAAACTCCAAATACAAAGCAGCTGTATTACCACTTCTCTTATGTAGTCCCTTGTTCTCTGAGAGAAAGTGTCACTTAGTGGATGAGATACCACCAGCATGCAAAGTAAAGAGGCCTGAGGTGAACTTCCAATAGCCCAGAGGACTTCCACGCCAACTGACCAAGAGACCATTTCCTATCTACTAAAGCCCAACCATGCTGATGTTAAGCAAGGCCTAACAAAAGTCAGGTAGAGGAGAAGGGAGGCCTGGCGAAGAGATTCCCGGAGTAGAGAAAAGAACTACCACTAGCAGAAGATAGATGCCAGTAGGAAAAGGAATAAGGATAGACCCCCAAAGACCTCCTGAGAGGAGTGTAGCAATGGCCTACACCCCCCCAGCAGGGGGAGTGCAAGACCCAAAAAGTGGTAATAGTTCTCTGGTATTAAGTTGTTCCCAAATAGGAAATATTTTTCAATGACTGGAGTTGTAACAGAGATGGAGGATGTTGGGTGATATCAACTTTCCACAATCTTTAATAATAATCAGATGACTTTATTCTTTGACTTTTATCAAAAGCTTACCTATGCACCTAAAGGTAGTACCTCAATTAGGAAAAAGGTTACCAATAAATTATAGACTAAGTGACAAGCTTCTCTCATGATTTTGAATAACTGCTAATGGACTACCATGCTTCAAACCACTATTGATGTTTCGAGGAGTGGGAAAAGGACGGTCAATTCAGGAGGAATACCAGTTTTATGATGACCGTGTTACAGTTATTTTTAATAAGGCCTATACCAATACCGCACTTATGCTTTACTGGATTCATGAACACTACTCAGCTGTTGTTCATTTCACACGAGATCCTACCTCTGCCCATGCTCCTAGTTGGTCCTCTTACCGGGACTTTGCGAAAAGACTCTGGATGTGGGTCAAACGGGGTTCCAGGCCAACGAGATTACTAGGATTTGACTTTTGATGCAAAATTGGAGACCAGCGAACCTGAGTTCAATAACCTCATATTGCATTGTTTATAATACATCTGCAGCTTTTTTTCCCACTGTTATGATATGGGAAACAATCTGCATAGTTCACTATCTTATACTACTAGCTGTTGCCAGGTGCGCCTTTTTCGGGATGCGCCTTATTTCCGTAATTCTACGGTAGAACCCGATCTCAACTACAAAATAACATCCATCCGCGAAACCAGCTCAAATACACATAAAATTGTCCTGTTATTCCGACCGGAATAACAAACCTCCATGAAATGGCTCCCGTCTAATCCCATCTACGCGCCCGTGCCTTCCTGGTTAAGATAAATCTATATCTACCCTCTCATGCACCTGTCACCCCCGTACCGTCTACACTACCGGTAGTAATAGTTTCACTGAAGCTGGTGCTTAACAAGACCCTCCTCTCATCTCCGCCACTCCTCCCGCCCCCAGCCCCACAGCCCCTCTTTTCCCTTCCCCTTAGTCTCGACTTGTTCAGCGCCTCCTCCGCCTCCGAGCCGTCTCTAAATCTTCGGAATGACCTCCGTTCTTCCTCATTGAAGGAGTGACGGCGAGAAGAAGAGTGCAATTGTTTATCGCTACCTACTCCTGGAACTTCAGGGGGCTCAAGTGTTCCATAGCCTACTTCGGCTTCCCCTTCCGGAGAGAGGCGTGAGCAGGCAGAAGGTTCACTAGAGGAGCGATATAATACGTAGTGTTGAATAAGGAATATAATGTCGAAGAATATGGAAATTTGCGAAAGGAATAATTTTAAGGGATTACCCGCTAGACCAGACCAGTCGTCTGGAGTGCTTTAGATGATTGTCTACCCACGGGGCTTTTTTTTTTTAGGAATGCTGGATAATCCACTTACTCTGAAGGCTAGAATCCAAAACTAATTGGGCCAGCGATAAGACACCCCCCGAAATATCAAGTAAAATGTTGTGAATTGACCAACCAGTGGTTGCTTCCCGTTTATAATTAAGCCATGCTTGGGGAATGTACTTCACTATCGAGATGAATAATTTGACGAATTGTAGAGTATAGGCCTGCAGGTGGCGGATCATGCAAAACGAGTATCAATGACTAGTCAAATGTCACAATTCAATTTTGGAGTGAACTCACAACATCAATCCATTCAAAACCTACTATGCCACTCAGGGCAAGAACAGTGGAAATCAGGATCGAAGCAACACAAACGGCTATCAGCGCTAGCATCGTGCGGGACAATATTTGTGTGGGGTCTCGCTTATATCCCCCAAAAAAGAATTGTGACCAAGTTACGAGACTGAGCAAGGTTGCATGAGTCTGTGTTTACCACCACCGCCGTTAGTGACACATTATTGTTATTTTTACCAGGAAAGGAATCGAGATTCAACAAACCGCAAACGCCAGATCGTTCCATCGAACCGTGGGTTCGGGAGACCGAGGATGGCGCCTCGCATATTCGTCTCGCACCACAGGGGAGAACAGAAATAGGACGGAGGAGATGGTGTAGCAGCCGAAGCCCAAGATGTTCACGGTGAAGAAATCGAAAGCGAGGCCAGTTACCGATTTTCGCGAATAGTTGATGAAGAGCTGAGGATATGAAGAGATTCCCCAACACAAAAAGTAGGTCCAACCTAGTAAACGAGATAGGGCGTGAGCGAGTTCCACGACTTGTTTGTCCGGCGATGTAAAGCTTAGAATCGTCATCCTCTGGTCGTTAAACGTGCCGGTGCGGCTTCAACTGTATCGCGCGTCGAGGCACCTCCTGGACTTCTTGGCCCGAACCACTCGATTTTTCCTTTCGGGCCCGTCCCTTCAGTTCGGGCGATAAGGTTTATTCCTCGGCTACTTGTCTACGGCGGTAGAGAAGTGATATTCTATCCCCGATGCCTGCTTCGCCCGTCGGTTCGTCCCAGAGGCCCGGGGAATGTCACCGGATGTATTGTGCAAGTCTTCAACCGTTTGCCCTCTGCGGTGGCCTTAACGGAAAATGTGAGGGATGGCGATGTACCGCTACCTTATAGTACTAATACTCGAGTAGGGAGGAAGAAGGGGGGAGGAGGGAGCATCTACGGTATGTTACGGGCAAACTGCCGGTATTCGTGTGTTATATGCTTTGTTCTTGTGGGACGGAGCCGGGAGAAACTCTGGCTGACACTATCTTACAAATACTGTTCATATCATATCATAGATAGCGGAGGAAGGCCTCCATTTCAAAGCTGCACGTGCCATCATTGTCCTGTCACGTCATTCGACTTTGCTGTCACTCTCTCCCTCCGCCCCAGGGCCCTGATGGCAGTAGAATGCAGCACTGTACCGGTACCTGTGCCTTCCACCTCGGTCCCGCAAAACGTCTGGCACCATCAAGCCACAAGTTGACGACACCGGCCCAGAAGATACGGTACCACTGTACCAGTACCAAGTCCCCGTCACCCACCTTCTGCGCTTTGCCACACCCCTAACCTCTACGGTACGGTGAGCACGGCTGGGACGAGCAACCTCTGCCAGCAGAATTTCACCCTAACCCGAATTTCTTAATCTCTTGGCGATCTGATAACAGTCGCGACCTCAACATCTCCTAGTGCCTGTCCTGCTTGGTCCACCCCCTCGAATCGACCGAACACTTCACACAACACCCCGCCCTAACAATTATAAAAGCTTTCTCCTCCCCTCTCCATCTTCCTGACCCTTCTACGCGTTCTTCGCCTGGACATGCTGTGTTCTCTTCCACTTTAACAGCATACATGGCGCCATCCCCTTCCGTACAGACCCCTACTGTCCGTGGTCGCGGCAGAGGTCGTCCTAGACTTCGTGCCCGCGGTAGCTCAATACTATCTTCTCGAACGCGCCCACCTTCGGCGAGCAGTGAGAGTAGAACTCCGACTGGGAGGAGGAGGCCAACATATCAGAATGGCTATAGGCCCGGAGGCGCAGGGGGTGGCGGAAGGTACATGAACCCCGCTACCGGGGAGGTTATAACGGCCAACGAGTGGAATGCCGCTAGAGGAGGTCCTGTTGCACGAACACGAAGGGTGCCTGCACGAGCATCAGCAACGCCGGCAGTTCCGGCTTCTGTCACCGGGGCCGACATCAAGCCGCGAGAAGAACGAAGCTACACCGAGTTCCATATCGATTTAGATATCAATCGCCCGCTTAATGTCTACTCGGCCGAGGTGATTGATGGCGAGAAGCCTGCAAAGGCTGCGGATGTGCAAGAGAAGTCGGAGCTTCCTCAAGAGGGTCAGGGAAACGGGTCTATGTATAGTGCGGGGGTCCCTATTCTACCCGGGCCGTGGCCACCTACCGTTGACAGTGGAGTCTTCTGTACTGGGGGCGATATCAGTATGGAAGATGCCAGCATCTCAGGCTCTTTTGAGAAACACTTGCAACCCCTTCCCATGATAGCTATTGATCCGGCGCTTGCCGCTCTAACCCCTCCCCCGCCCCCCTCTAATACGAGCATTGACACTCCGTCTATCCCAACTGATCCGGCACTTGTGGAAGTCACGCATGGCGCCCCGCAAACACCGGCAGTGACGCCTACCGAAGAGCTTGCTTCGGCTTCGGGGCAAAAATTAAATTCACGGCTTACGCCATCTTTCTACGGCCCCTCTAGGGGTGGCAAAGATGGGCAAACACTTGCCTCCCTCCGTGCCCACCGATCAACTACTGGGAGGCCTTCACGGAAATCTTACGCCCCACCATCCGCTGGGCGGGGCTCTAGAATGAAGACCAACATTCAAGATCCGCCTGACCTACCAAAAACGGAGCTCAAGAAACCTGAGTATCGGAAAATTACACCATTTCAATTTTCCGAGGCAGCCTGGTTGACGCCCATTGGGAGCACGGGACCCCAAGGGTTGAACAATCCTCCCAATCGCTCTGGATCAAACGTTGATAGCGCAATGATCGCTCTAGGATACCAGGAGACCTCGCGTTTCGAACGCCCACGTACACTTGTTCGAGACCGCCCAGACACCCTGATTGACGACCAGCTACAGTCAGTTGAAGTAGTCGAGAAGGTGGAGTACGACATGGATGAGCAAGATAACAAATGGCTCACTACATACAATAGTCATAGGAGGATGAGGGATGTTCAGCCCATCACCAGGGAGATGTTTGAAGTCGCTATGACTAAGATAGAGAAGGAGTGGGTAACTTTGGAGAGAAGGATACCTAAGACCGTTGCAAAACCCCATGGCTCTACCTACGGAAACCGGCGGAGAAGCTCAGGAAATGACGGCGACGAGGACGGGGGCGAAGATAGTAAATGTGTTATCTGCGATGATGGCGAATGTGAAAACTCTAACGCCATCGTCTTCTGTGACGGGTGCAATTTAGCAGTTCACCAAGAGTGCTACGGAGTGCCACATATTCCGGAAGGTCAGTGGCTTTGCCGCAAATGCTTAGCTATACCCAATAAAACAGCTGTATGTGCACTCAATCTTTTGCAGTTAACTTTTACTAACCATAAGAATCACAGAACTGCATATTCTGTCCAAACACAGACGGGGCCTTTAAACAGACAACCAACACCAAGTGGGCACATTTGCTATGCGCGATATGGATTCCTGAGGTTATTCTGGGTAACACGTCGTATATGGAGCCAGTTGATGGAATGGACTCGGTGCCAAAATCAAGATGGAAGCTGGTCAGCTGTCACAATCCGAGTTTCATGGGGAGATCTCTAACATTCAATAGAGCTGTTACATCTGTAAGCAAAAAATGGGAGCTTGCATCCAATGCAGTAATAAAAATTGCTTTATTGCATTTCATGTTACTTGTGGCCGCAGAGCGAGGCTTTCCATGAAAATGAAGAATAGTTTGGGAACGGGAGCACTTATGGAAACTTCGGCTCTTAAGGCATATTGCGATAAGCATGTACCTGAGCAATGGAGGAGGGACAATGACGTATGTTGTCAATCTATTTCTCGTGATATTTTCGGTGAGAATCTAATATTGTACCGTGCAGGTGGATACTGCTGTGGCCGATGCGATGGACTTTTATGCTAGTACAATGACTGGCACGCAGTGGGGTGATAGCCAGTCCGCTGCGATGGCTGGGCCTGACCATGGCCTACGCAACGGCGTATTACGAAACGGAAACCTTCCGCGGGTTACCTTAACTTTTGGGAACAAACGGAAACGCAGCCAAGACCCCAAATCGACGTGGAAACTTTCCTCGGGTGCTCCAGTTATACCTCGAGTGATCCACGACCGGGTAGTCAAATTCATTTGCCGGTTTGAAGTTGTTGAGGTCGCAGAATTTGTTGCAAGTGCCTGCAAATACTGGACCCTGAAACGTGAATCTCGGCGCGGCGCAAGCCTTGTGAAGAGCCTTCAAGCTTCAATCAACAGCTTTACATCTGCAGAGGTGGTCAAAAAGAAGTATTCTGGCGCCGGATTCAAACAAGGCACGATGGATCTCGAGAAACGCAAAGAATTCGCTCATGGCCGTGTTTCTGAATTGGAGCGTTTGAGGGAGATATTCGAGCAAAAGCAGGAAAAGGAAAACAAGAACACCGAAACGACTAATTTTATGGAGGCGTATACGGACTTGAACTACTTTCCTGAGCTTCCACTCATTAGGAATGTCTTTGAAATTGCTAGGAGGTAAGTCTTCGCGCATTTGCAGATTAAATGCTTGAAGTGGCTTTTGCCCCTCTCGGAGTTGTCTGCTGACAACAGTTTATGATACAGTCTCGATCCGAATCATGTTTTCATCAATGGATTTTCGCTGATCGAAGAGCGAATAGAAAACCGCTTGTATCCTAACGTGGGTGCATTTGCGTGCGATCTCTTGTCTGTTCTTAAATCGCCGCCTTCGCAACCGGTTCTGGAGTACAAGATTGTTTACCGATATCAACTGGGATCAGGCTTGATACACTCATCGCCAAAAGACGATTTACAGGGTACAACGGTTGCGTCGCTGATTTTGCCGCACGTCCTCCCACTTCTAGAAGATGTCAGAAGGTCTGAATTAGAGATACGAACCCGTCCCCCTCCTATAGAGATAATTGGGGGCGATGTTATCGACATGAAACCCATTGGTACCTACGATGGCATGAACGGAGAAACTTTCTCATCAATGGAAAACAACAATGCGCTGGCCCCACATATACAGTTACAAGATTCCTCCGTTGTCTTACCACCGTTGAACATCGATCAGGAGCTCGGGGTTCATTGGGACAATGGAAGGCCGCCGTGGTATCTTAAAGACCTTGCTCCTGTCGGGCTTCGGGTAGAAGCGGAAGTATGGAGCCCGCCGAGTGAAGATTATGATGATGAATGTGACCTGAACGGGAATCCAGCTAGGGCACATTCTTCAGTGCCCCCGCTGGAATCTCATTTGTCTCTTTCGATGTCGGGGTGGGGTCAAAGAATCGCTCAGGCAATCGGTCAAGCACCACGGGGAAGCGCTACCGATCCCCGGGCGCCGATGCTAGATAGCAGAGTAGAATTGGTTCCTAAGCCTGAGCGAAATCCCGGCGAAAACGACTCCCTAATGGATGGATTTCGGGCTGTAGACCTTCCCTCGCCTCTCCGTACGATTGACGAAGGTGCTGCTCCCGGAAGAGACCATACACTTCCGAGCATTGGTAGCAGAATGGGCATTCCGGGGCCGCCACCCAATCTTCTGGCAGCTGTTCTAACTGATACCCCCACCCAAAATGGCACCTCCGCCTCAGCTAGCCGCCCAGAATATCCGCCCATGGAAATCGATTCATCTAGACTCGGCGAACCCAGCAGCACTCAACCAGTGGCTGGCATAAACGGTACGTTGGCGCCCCCACCAGCGGCTTCAGTGGCTCCAGTGGCTACGACCGGGCGGAAGAGCAGGAAAGGCATGATTTTTCCTAGGCAGAGTAATGGTCGGTTCGGGACCACAAAGGGAGCTGCCGGCGCTAGTGGTGCTAAGAAGGCCCGCAAGAAGAAATGGTAGACGATGCTCCTGTAATATGGGGTTGTTGGGGTATCTGTGTTTCCAAATATCTGTATTATTAGATGACTTGCTTTTAATCTGATGAGGTCTGGTTGTTCACTTGACACCTCCTTTTCCTTCCCTCCTTACTCCTTCCTTTCTTTCCACCCTACTGCTTCTTAACTACTACTGTATTCTTCTTCAAACCTACTTTACTTGCCACTTCAATTGTTTTCCATGCTTTTTCTTTGCCCTTTTCTTTGCTTCTTTCATTATCGTGGGAATTCTGGAATTGATAGTTTGTTACCGGGGTTTAGGGTCGGGTCGGATAGTACTCGCTTTTTTTTCCTTCTTTCCTTCTCGTTTCCTTTTTAACTTGCTTTCATTCCTTGCATGTTTTGGAAGGCGATGTAGTGCGCGCAGTGTAGTTTTAAAGTTAAAGGTACATTTCTGAAAGGATATTTCTAAACGGTCCCTTAAATTGTGGCCAGTTGGCGTGAATTCTTCTTGTTTGCACACTTGAGAAGTAGTATGAATCACTGGACTCCCAACAGCCCGTTTATGTGCCGGTACGGGCCCAGTATATTGAAGTACTGTACTCTATTACGACACTCTCCTAGAGTGTGGCCGGTGCATCTACGGTATAATAATACGGTACAGCACGAGTAGTTGCAGCTGTCTTGCATGGTAGACTACTGTAACCAACCGTACGAATTGATCCTCCTTATAGCCTTGGTAAGCGGTCTAGCCAAATTATTTGAAGATCACATGTACCCGTCAAAGATGCATTAAGCTCGAAACCATCGAGCGTACCAGTAATTCAATTATGGTACTTGCATATTCTCTTCTGTTATCTAGCTAGACTGCTCGTAAGCGGTAGACTATGCAACACCGGACCGGGTCTTGCACCACTCGGCGTCACGTACTTGTACGAGTACTCGAGTACAGGAGGTAAGCCAACTAAGCTTAGATGCATCAATTTTAGTCCTCCTCAATAATAGTGTGATAATAACTGCTCCGAGAGGTTGGTTACCAGTATCTTACCTACGATTACCGGTAGTAACCTAGGGTCCCAGCCCTGGTTTTACCGCTTACGTACTAGTAGATTTCACCCCTTTTTTTTTCCTCCGTTGCTTTGCTCATCTCCCATCGCCTTAAGTTAATCCCCTTCTCTCTCTTGTCAACCCCCCTCGACATTCCATCTACCCATCCTTTCTATTTTCTCCAACGCAGTTTACTTTCTTAATCCTCTCTCTTCCCCGTCACCTTTCACCAGCCTCACTTCCTTGAAGTTCTTTCCTCTCTCCCTTAACTTCTTCCCTCAACACAACAGTGTTGCTGTCTCCTCATCATCCCCCTTCACCCTGTCTTCCTGTGTTTGTCCGTGTCGCCTCGCACAACCCTGAGCGATTTTCATCTTTCACTCTGTTTACTTACATTCTTCGCCTTGTGCTACCCAACAAATACTATTTTTATTTTTTTGAGTTTTGAGTACGGTTTTAATGACAATGGACTACGAAAACGAAAACAATCGTGACTACGACGGTATGCTCCCTTTCTGATCCTGTTGTTTTTGAAAAATATTTACTTAAGGACGAGCTTGTAATTGACTTTTCCGTGCCGACTGGAGTAGAAGATGGACGTGATGCCTATCGTCGTGATGAGCGCTCTATGTCGCCTCGTGGGCGTCGCGAGGATTCTTCCCCAAGGAGGGACCGCGTGAGAAGCGCCTCCCCTGGGGGCCGTGGTGGCGAGAGGTATCTTGTCCCCCTATCGTTTTCAAGTCATGCGCGACCTGCTGATATTTGTAGATCTGTTCCTCCTGAGTCACGTCCTGATGATCGTCGCCTTATGGATGCTGGCTCCACCTCTTCCGAGCGTGGTGGTGAACGCCGTGGTCCCAGCTCCTCTGATGGCGCCCAAAATCCTGGCACTAACCTCTTTGTTACTGGTATTCATCCGCGTCTTACCGAAGATGATGTTACTCGTCTTTTTGCCAAGTATGGTGAGGTTGAGAAGTGTCAAATTATGTTGGACCCTCACACCAAGGAGTCTCGTGGCTTCGGGTTTGTCAAACTGGCCACATTAGATCAAGCGGACAGCGCGAAAGAGCGCTTGCAGGGGGAAGTTTTTGAAGGCCGAACTTTATCTATTGAGAAAGCAAGGCGTAGTCGTCCCAGGACTCCTACTCCCGGAAAGTACTTTGGTCCACCAAAAAGAGGTATGTGTCAACCCGTTGGGATGTATATATTCCCCCCATGAAATGAAGCCTAGCTCACAGCAAAGATGCAGATGATTACCGCCGTGGGCCACCTGGTCGCGATGACGGTGGTTACCGTGGCGGACGTGGCCCCTCACGTGGTGGTCGCTTTTACGACGATTACGATCGCGGTTATAATTCCCGTTATGATGACCGTGATCGTGGCGGGCGTGGGGACCGCTACTATAGTTCCCGTGATAGGAGCGATGACTACCCTCCCCGCGGAGTTGACCGTTACGCGTCTGGACGTGATGATAGGTATAGTGGACGAGATGAAAGACGTGCGCCCAGGGATGCTGGCTATGCTAGCTATAGTGATCGTGATTCTGGATATTCCCGCAGCGGTGCTGGTGAGCCCGCGATACCTCCTGCCACCGGTAGTGAAGGTGGAAGGGCCTACGGAGGTGGCGCTTACCGTGACGAAGCCCGCGATGATCGTAGCTACAGGAGATAGATTATTCAGGCCCATCAAAAGTCACCTACCCTGTTAGTTTTTTTTTTTTTTTTGATCGGGTACAGCTTTCTCCCTTTTAACCCTTATACTTTCTAAAAGTCTACCTTTGTATTCCTTAATCTCTTGCTTTGTTCCTTATCGTATTTGTTCTTTTGCTTTGTCTTCTCTGGTTGGAGAGTCGGGTCTTGTTCGAAGAGGAGACTTACTTCCTCTTCTCATGCGTCTTCAGACTCGGATTAATTCGGCGGTCGGAAAGAAATTGGGGAGGAAGGGGGATCTGTGTGAACGAGTTCGACATCAACGTGCGACAAGTGATATTGACAGTTCACACTGGCTCGGTATTTCGTCGATACTTCTCAAAATTCTTCTTTTTTCTTTTCATGGAGCGGCCTATTTGCAACACCGATCAACTATTCAGATTACAAATATATAAAAAAGCATCGCGACCGGTAGTTGGAAACGAACAAAAATCGCTTAATCATGTCAATTCCGTCCGTCCGTCTATCCGTCCGCCTGTTTGGTTTCATCACCAGATCAGATGTTTCAGATATGGGGACTCCTTTCCGAGCATGGCTTTATTCTCCACCATTTCTCTCAACGGCCCGGTTGTCGAGGGTCGCATCTACTGTGGCTCGTTCTTCGTCCATCGTCTGTTTGTCCATCTGTCCACCTGTTGCAGGTGTGGCGGATGGCATTTCCGTACACGCCTCCGCACAAAAAAAGGAAAAAAAGAAAAAAAGAAACCCTTTGCTACCTACCTACCCACCCAAAAGAAACAAGCGCCTGTATCAGATATCGCAATGTGTGGTTAATTATTGTACAACAAAAGTCCACCTGGACCTTTTTTATGGGGATCCTCGCTCTGCAGTCATTTCAAATCAGTACATCAAATCAATACAGTGCGATCAATCGGCCCCGCCGCAGTACTCCTTGTGATAGCTCAATTCAATGATCCTCGCTTCAGGATAACAAAATACCAGAGGGGCAAATATAACCATCTAACCTGGACCGGTGCGGCAACGGGGCTGGAAGAAAAGAAAAAAAAAACCCCGCAGGGCCGCTATTTTTTGTCTCTTGGTTCAACAGCTGTCTCGGGTTAGACTAGCATCACGGAGCAATTCATCAAGCGAGCAAAGGAAAGCTAGAATTCAAGGCTCGCCCGTTGTGCAATTCAATTGAATTCAATTCTTATACAATCCGTAGTCAAAACCACAGCGCGGGTCAAGGCTCCGCCCCTCCGGAGGAAATATACACTTTATTTTACCTGTACATTCATTATATTAACCTCGCAGAGCTAACTTATAGATACACTTTACCTCCTCCGACAAGCGGACGCCCTGTCGGCAGGCGACTAAAATTGTTTCAGACTGGTTTCGGAGTTTTTATAACATGCAGTTACTTAAAACTTTGCTCATACCTCCCTTTATTAAAAATGCGAAGGTGGAGGGGAAAAGTGTTCCTGAACTCTATTGCCGGAGACGCTGAAGCTCGTGATTGACACGTGATCCGGAGATTGTGTGTTGGTGGGCTGTTGTTTGGGATTAGTAGGATTCAAGGGGGAATTATGTTTATTTATAATTGATATTACTGCATGTATTCTAATGATTCGCTACAAATGATCGGCTGAAGGTGGGAATTGTGTGATTATCATTCTTGATCTTGCCGTAACGATACTTGCACCCTAGAAACCTACAACAGTTTAGGATCATGGAATATCACTCGCTCAAGTATCTCCATCACTGGTGCAGTAGGAAGTATTTTAATTGACTTATAAATCCTATATAAAGCTGTTTATGCGAGGTCCCCATGCCCCTAGGTGCATTTCGGAATTGCGGGGCTGCCTACCATAATTCGTAGTGGAGCGGCCCCGGATTCCCTTGATCGCGGGTGTGATGGCAGGACAGGTGCCGTAAGAACCAGAATCGTTAAGAATCCCGCCAGGACGTTGGGGTCGTTTCTCCAAGTAAGGTCTGTTGGCCCGAACCGAGAGCTGAAGGGGGTTCATCCGCGCCTACTCGTCCCCCCTTAGTCCAAAAGGGGAACTTCTGGACGCCCTAGCGCCATGCTCGATTCTTCTAGTTCCTATGGTATGGTGCTAACACCCGAGAACCTACGCACAAGTACGGTGCCCTCCTGACACCCAGCATCGAAGGACATGTTACTTCAACTTGCGAGGGCGACACCTACAAATAGGATTATTTATATATATATGTGTATATTTTTTAAGGAAAACTCTTTGTAAGGGTTCCCCAATTGGCTGTTGGAACGGGAGCGATGCCCCCTTTGGTCTTCCTGTTGGGGATGTACCTGTGTGGTGCGGTACGGTGAAGGCCTTCAGAGTTTGTGAGAGAAGGGGGAGAATGAGACGTGTTATCGGGAAAAATAAAGCTTTTGCTGAATAATTAATTTAGCCAAGAGACATCCTAATAAGGGATGGCCTATTACTATATCAGGACTAGTGTTTCTATTTTTATTGGATCTCGGGGAGGGTTCTAGGGTGCCACCACCACGCGCAAGGGAGTCGTATACTAGTTATGGTAGTTTTGGGCTAACTAGTAGAGGGAGTGTATTTTTTTTACGGTATATAAGTTATTGAGAACTGGATGGGAGGGAGCGGGAGGAACATATCGGGACCGCAGCAGCAGGGACGAGTTTGGGCAAAGGGAGGTTGAAGTGAATAATTCAGATCTTTACCAAAACATGTGCTGTAGAGCACTCTGCACACCCCGTCCAACTGCTTCTCAGTGAGGGATCAGGGCTCTGCTGACTATACCATAGTACTGCAAAGTGCTCAGGCAGGCAAATCCGGAAGCTATCACGCTTTATCTTGGACCATTTGGCGAGAATGCTGTTTTCACTTTCTGGTGACGGTAATTGTCGATGTTTTTTTCCAGACCGCAGGAGAGACACTATACGGTGCCAGTACAGCATAGTATAGTAACCCCGGCCCTCATAACATATGGTGCAAACCTCCCGTCTACTCAGTTTCCCAGCGAAGAGCCAGGTTAGTACCTGTATCGCTCGAGGTTCATGTAAAATTGCTATTGCAAGAGTACAAAATGCGCGGAAGGGCAGCCTTAAAGGGGGTTGGGGGAGGGAAAAAAGACAGGGGGGAGTCACTCGGCAGAAAGCTCTCTTGACTGTAGGGGGAAGGGGGTGTTTGGTGCGCCGCGATTGCGTTTTGGAGATTTGCCATCTCATGCTAAACCCTGAAATCGCGGTGGTCTCAAAACGTGGTTCGAGATTGTGCTGGGCCAAATGCCCCACTATAATCACGATTATGTTATCATGAATTTACTATGATATGTTACTTGAAAACTCAAATCCTTGTAGTTCGGACACATGATTTCCTTTTTAACGCACCAACCGCCTTCTGCTTTGAGGGCGCTGTACAGAGGTGAGGTCAGATGTCGGGTCATGATTGAGGCGCGCCAACCCCCCCCCCGAGGTTCTCGTCTAACATACAGCAGGAGTACTGTGGGGGCTGGGATAATTGAGAATGGCACAAGGACTCTAGAATTCCCCCCCCCCTTGGGTTGAGGGGGGGAATACAGCTGAAGGGCCCCCCCTCCAGCCATCAGTTGGAACCACAGCCCTTAATGGGGGGGCCGCTCTCTATCTCTAACACCTGGCTAGATTCTCAATTATGCCAGTCCTTGCGGTATGCCATAGATTTCTTGGAAAACTGCCGCGGTATAGCAATAGGTTCTTGAGTCCTAAAATCTAGATTTACCGGGGATCATACACCAAGACTAGTATTTCCTGAATTTGTTTTGGTACCTGCAATAATGACTAGAGATTTTTTTGTGTCTGTATGATAGCACACAATAGGGGATTTTGTAAAACATTTGGCCACCATGGTCTGCAACCACTGGACAAGGGCAAAGGGGACACAGTCCCCCCCGATAGCGATCTGTTAGTGTAGAGATGCGGCTAACTGAAATCCAGGACTTCCGTTCTGGGTGTCTGCAGGGAATCATGTATCATATCCACTAGGCCTTGGGCAACTCTCTTCCTACAGGTGCCTTTCTCCTTTGATTTTTCAGCTCATCCGTTATTACCAAATTAACTTGTGAATCATAATCAACAAAAAAAATGTGCACTTTAGTAGCCGTGAGTTCCAGCGCGGGGAGGACTGCTACAAGTGCGATCCCGCTCGTGATATGCCAACGGAACAAGGAAAGGATTGAAAAAACCGGCCAGGCGGAAAAGCTTATACTGTAGCCAAAATATGCAGAAATAGTTTTTTCTATCGCATTGATATTGCAGCTAGGAAGTGTAGCTGCTGCGTGGCTGAGCTGGATCGTCGATACCACGTCTTGTTAGGCTGCTAGAATATAATATTTTGAAAAAACATGACGAAATAGAGGTAGCGGCACATCCACACAGAGAGCAGCAGTGGGAATCAGGGTGATTTTTCTCTGATTAGGGTCAAGATTAAGTGTTATTATGAGATGCATTGATAAAATCTCCTGTAGTTAGCAGGATAGTGGCGAACTGGAATAGTATGGGGGTAATGAATTTAGACAGGTATATGGGCTGTATAGAAGGGCACAAATTGGGTAGAGATCTCATGGACCCAGATATTGTACATTCTTAGTTGAATCCTGTACCCGAGTGATTAACCGTGATGCATCGTATGGTGGCGGAGAAGGTGACGATTTATGATACTGTTGAAATTACTGACTCCCTTCCTCATGATTTCTAAGAAAATCATTTGGAGAACCGGGTTTTCTTTTTTTCTTTCCCTCTTCCAGGCTCTAATAAGGTGCTGGTTCACGGTGAACGGAATAGTAGAGTCGCAGTGTCACACCATATATATTCCAGAAAGGCAGCCGTATGTCCCCAGCTGTCGCAAAGAGGAATGTAAGGCCAAAATTTCGGCAAAAACCATAGAATCAAAGTTCAACAGACCAGGTGCATATAGTACAATACTGCGTATCGATTTCTACAGGCAGAAATAAGGGATGTTGGTTGGGTGGGCTATTTTACAAGTACTAGGGGAGACGATTTTGTTCAGGCCAGGAGCAAGTAACCAGGAAAATTACCCCTGGACCGCACGAAAACATCCCGTCTCGTATCATACAGTATCATACTTGTGCTGCACCTATAATTAAGGTTGTGGCTGGTGGCGTTTGGAAAAAAATCTTGGCGAGGGAAGGTGGGTGGGTGGCTTGCCGGGATGGTATGATATGACGTTGAGAGTTTTTCCGGGAGTTTGTCCGTCCAGGAACAAACACCGTCACCACCACTGCCCACTCCGCCCACTCAGTTGCAGCGGGCTTCTTGATGTATCGCGCCCAGGGTTCATAAACCAGCAGCCAAGTCATACAGCAAACACAAACCACAACATTGCCATCACCGCTAATCTATCACCGCTAATTCTGAAACAACAGCCTTCCAACCCCTTCAAAAATTCGGCTCGCCAAGCTCCTCATAATGGCCGTCTCCTCAAAACCGGGACCAGATGGCCCTGGGAGCACAGTAGAAGAAATTCTCTCCGCAGATTCCACAATCCAACCCCGGGCCTGTCCCTCCCCACCCGAGAGTATCCAACCTCTCCCCGACAGGTCAACAATCATCACTGCAAAGCCTATAACGTGTGATGGGTTCCTTGCCTACGGCCAGGTAATTGGCATTCCCGAAAGTGGTAGTATACTGGAGGCTCAAGCGAAACCCGTACCCGCGAACCAAGGCAGCGCGAAAAAGTATCCTGGCGTCGCCTCCTATGATACCACCCCGCGGGACCGCCACCCCTCGGACACCAAGATCAGCATATTCGTCTCCAAGCCACGTACTGAGGTTCCCGGGCAGTTTGATCTCCGCGTTATGGAGCGTCACCCCCATTCTTCGCAGTTGTTCATCCCCATGGGGGTCAAGGAAGAGGAAGGGTTTAGGTATTTGGTGGTGGTCTCTCCACCCGGGGACCCGAAACCGAGGATCGAAAATGCGGAGGCCTTCCTGGTGCACGGCAAGCAGGGGGTTTCTTATGGTGTGGGGACTTGGCATGCGCCAATTGTGGTGTTGGGGAAAGAGGATGTGCAATTCGCTGTTGTGGTTGACACAAACGGGGATCCGCGAGATGATACAGAAGAGGTTGAGGTTGAGGGGAAGGTTACAGTTGTGATTTCATGAGAGAGTGTGATGGAAATGGTGCTGGTTTCTCTTTTCATATAGGGAGATTTGGCGGGGATGGATTGCGGGGTGGAATAAAGATTTGATGCCGGTCTTCCTCTTTACAGAGTGTTCAGGATTGTTTGTGTGTTTTTGTTGTACTCGCCCTGTTTGTGCGTAGGAATACCTATGGATAAGTAAGCGCCGACACATGATTCGGCTGCACGGGCTATAACACACGGCAGGCCTTGGCTATGTGGTACTATATATGGCATTATTCCGTTGTATCTATCGATCACCGCTGTCACTCGAACCAATCAAGCCACCGACGTGACTTTTTGTGCTTAACGTGGAAATTTTGTAGCATTACATCAGGATTCGTGTAATAGTCTGTCGCCCAAAGGCCGCCCCAAAATTTCTATCCTTCAGCAAGGATACTCCTGCGGTTTCGCGCAGTTTGTCTGGTGGGTTCGCCAGGGCTACGCAAAAGCAGTGCACTGACAAACTAAACTAGTTACGAACTACATGCACTACACGCACCATTTTCGAACTTGCCGCGGATATGATACCCAGTTTGCCCTGGGTTTCATTGGATTGGTGAGACTTCTGGTCTGGAGCCAGTGGCAAGAAGATCAGATAATTGGATTGAAGCAGGAGGCTTATTTGAAACTTCAAGATCATCCTGAATTGGTATTCTTTTCTCGAGGTTTTGATAACCCGATGTACAGTACTATAAACCGTAGCTGGCACTAATACATTCTGTCCTACCTATCTAGGCCGAGAGAGAGGGCTTCTTCCCCGTGCGATGCACAGGGAAGTTGGAGGTGACTTGGTGTCCTCTGGGTGTTGCTCTGCAGGTGGGGTAAGTAACCTGTACTATCCAGTTTGGCCAAAGTCTGCACTCTTCTAAAACACCCACAATTCTGAGGCACCGTCTATACCTACGGAGCAATTTGAGCTGGGACAGATCCGGCACACTTTCTTGAATGCTTTTATTGGTCTCTCTCAGAAGTAGGTATCTAAAATCTATAATTACGAATCACCCAAACTCTTCTTGAGCAATGGGTCATAGATCCTTCCTATTTATCCGCACTTAGAAAATAACACCTCCGAAGTCTCCAAGTATCTTAGCGAGCTTTGCAGGTAGGATTCAAAAATGCCCCGGAGATTTTGATTACGGCAACGTGCTTCAGGAAAACCTGGATGACCAAGGTGCTAAGTTCGAGTCTTCCTAGAACACTTGGTCGGTAGATAGGGCGTCCCCGTAAGGCATTTTAATGGGATTCCTCAGCCTTCCGTAAGTCGAAGCCGGGTGGATCGGAGGGTTCAAGTCTGAGCCAACTCTCGGTACCTTGCAGAAATAACAAATGAGGAATAGGAGGCCATCGGGGACCCCCCTGTGCACGGATACTTGAGGGCTTATAGCTCAAACCTTCACATACACGTAGTAGTCGATCTTAGGGGGTTAGGTCCGTTATTAGAAAGAGACTGAAGGGTGGAGCAGCGAGAGTGGAACCGCTGAGGGTCTGGCACAGTTGGTGGCGAGAGTATCATAAACTAGACAACTGGTGATCGCAAGCGGCCAGCCCTGTCAGGGTGTTCCGGGAGCCGGCCAGACTGTGGCTACGACCCGGCTTCCGAGGCTCATCATGCCGGGCCTGTCCAGGTGGTAGATACCCTCTAGACTTCCGAGTGATCGTGTATGGCTGCTCCTACTTTGTGCAGACCTCAGGGCATGTGTATATATTGATATGGATTGAATGGAGCGCTAGCGTATGCGTCAGCAGACTCTGTGCCTACACGGCTATACTGGGGTAATACGTCCTCCTCATCGCTATTACTTATTTTCGTGGTATTCCACTGGGAAGAGTAATTAGTGAAGCTTCCGAGCGCACACATGCACCCGCGCCTGAATAGCCGGGCCCAACCCGGGAAATCAAGGTTTAAAGAGAGCGAACGGCTTGCGGGGCGGAATCATCGGGATGGAGAGTGCCTGGAGAGCTACTGGTGGGGAAGAGACAAGGAGGATAAGTGTTAGGGATCCGGGGTTTGGAATGATACCTAAGAGGTGGGGGAGGGATAGCCTGATGGTAAAATAGTACTTGTAAAAGAGCGAGTAATCCATCTATATTTTAAGGATACATCGAGTGATAGGAAATTGCTTAGAATCTATAATATTCTTAATGCGCTGAGTCTATAGCATGATTTTGCTTTCTCTTTGTGGGACCTAGGCTGGGGGGGCAGGAGATATCTTCGGGTATTATATCTTGTTGGGAGGTAACACTAAGCATTTGAGGATATTGGTGCCCATCTAAAGTAAACTGAGACTTAATGACAAAAAGTCTACTATATGGCTTATTTGAAAGACCGCTGGAGTGCTAGGAATCTATTAAGGTGGCGGGCATTTGAGAAAACTGACCTGCGAAAGAAGGGTCAATCTCACCATAACCTGCTCTGGCCGCACTTCCTACCTGTGGGCTATCAGCGGGCCTGACTAGCCGGCCGAGAACACACTGGACAATAGGTGGGTATGTTGTTAAGGACATGCCGGGGAATACATATCCTTCATCTGCCCGGCCAAGTATCCAACCCCATAGAGCATATCTCCCTGGAAAGGTCTGCTAGTATCTGAATAGGGGGTATGCTTGCCGTTAAGGGAGTTTTGGTGATTTTCGTCCATTCCGGTTCACTGTAGTGAGATATCTGCAGACTCGACACTGTCTGGTAAGCATTTCTGTAGAATGATGCTAGTAGTTTAATTAAACAATAACAACCGCGATATAAAAACGACAGAAAGGAGCATAGGTTAGGCCCGCGTTTCATGAAGCTGATATGGAAAAGCTTCCCCCATCCCCGGTCAAGATATCTCCCTAAACACGCCCTTTGGCGAAGGCCCAAAATAAGATACGCCGAGTATCAAACAAGAGACTAAAAGAAAGTAAGAGCTATGATAACACCCACTAGCCCTAATCAGGACCTCAGCTGGACACAAACTAAAGGACGTCAGTGAAACATTTGAGAGCGCAAAGGGGTCTCCTTACCAAGTAGATAGTGAGAATCCGAAGAAATGAGCCTTGAGGGGCAAGAGAGTGTACAATAATAATAATAATCCCGAGTGATAGTCTATGAACATGTCTAGCAATAGAGCTCCACCGAGTGACATGGAACTCAGCAACCGGACGATTGGTAAGGGATGGTTCTGCACATCACTTCGGAATGCCCGTTTCTGAGTTTCCGAACGCCACTTCCGCCTACTCCCCAAATAATCACGTCCTATAATCAACTAATCTTTGATCACCCAAACCGGAGAGGCGCTCGTCAAAATCAGGCGACTGGTAGGGCAGCAGAATTCCACCAACCGTCGTGGACCCCCGTAACGGATTAGATACGGTAGGTACTGTAACAACAGGACGTTTGAGCTGCCTCTCTTAGCACGGTAAGGTCTTTTCGTATTTTTCTTTTTATCTGTCTCCGCGGAGGGGGGGAAAGCCAGAGTTTTTTTTTTCTTTTCTCGATGCGAGTCCCCACCTTTATCCAAAGAGGGGTCCTCTGCATATTTTAGCGTAGATCTCAGTTTATTCGGTTCTCATTTGGGGTGAGACTGAGTCTGAGGGTGCGCATACAACATATTAGAAAACTTGGCGTCCGAGAGTGGTTGGGACTCGTATAGAACTCTGCGAAACTTTGGTTTTGTCACTCACAGACTCAGTCTTACCCCAAATACGGTATCACAAATAAACTGGGTGTTCTCTAGAAGGGAGAGGGCTAATCTTCTCACAAGGTATCCTCGTAGTCGGGGTCGGACAGGCTCGAGTAAATCCAAACTAATTATTCTCGTGGGGTCGCATTGAAGGTTTGTTCTCTGGTAAAATGAAATCCAAGCTAATGACCAGGCTCCCAATTGCTGTGACGAGTCCACGCATCGAAGCCATCATCCTTCTCACAGACCTACCCGGCAGGATATACATTTTAGGGCCCAGGCATCAGACGTTCCTATTCCACATTTCATGCGAACCACAGAGCTTTCCACTTATCATGCCACCACCCAGAAGAAATACCATAGGTCCCATCCAGGAAGCTGGAATGATATAGACGTTCATCCCCGATCCACTGAAAACCTCCGGGAAAGAAAAAAAAAGAATTGCTAGCAGGTTATTACACGGAAAATCCCGGATCTTCTGTGTCTCAGAGGATAGAACATGGCCATACCGCTATCATCACTCGTTCTGACACAAGTGCCCCATGATCTACAATTGGGAAGAGGAGTGGCCAGCCCAGAACCATACATAGGCGAAAAAAATCTTAGTTTTCAGGCAAGTGTACCCATGCCACACACACACACGCACACAGTGCCACACACACCTTCGATAGGATATGGTAAGCGTGCGTAAATAGCTCATAGTGTAGAACTGCACATCAAGGGGTAGATAACAGCGGGAGGTAAAGTTACTTGCAGTATCTTTCTCGTTGACCGGTTGAGGGTATTAGTGATACACTCCGGATGATAAACACTCAGAGACACGTCGGGGGTATCTGAATGTAGAAAAAAGAAAAAGATTCATCAATTGGATTACCGCATTTTGGAAATGTACACATAGAGCTCCGAATAGCTCCCGCTTTTCAGGTACATTATATGGTATGGTCCTCGGGATGAGCCTTTGATCAAGCCAGTCTCCTGGTATTCTTGAGGACAAGAGTCTAGTATCATACCCAACACGAGTCAGCATGTGTCAACTTTGGTTCTCCAAGTTCTGTGCAGATTCCGCGTCAAGGGAGGTGGGGGGCGGGGCGGTTGGATGTGGAATAATCAGGTCACCATGCTGGTGGCAGAAACTAGTGGAGTTACAGTTGCACAAGACCCAGTGAGCCGGGGAGTATAGAGCTGGGGGGGTCAGCCAATATAGAGATGGACCTCAACGGACTCTTCAGCGAGCCCACCTAAGAGCCACTGTTGCTCGAACAGAAAAAATCGGACGATCACAGTCCCCTCAGTTGGAACTAGGTTTGGCCAAAGTGTCTTTATTCACAATCACGAACAATAGATGATACCTAAGTGCAATGTAAGCCTAATCCGGAGCTACTCCAGCCAACCTAGTAGTATATCTAGAATGTGGTTCAGCTTCCATGAGAGGACTGCAGTCCATGCGAAATTTTATGAATGCGTTTACAATCATATAATTTAAACATTCGGTCACCACTTTTTATGATACCAAGTACACCACTGGGGGATTCGGGAACCCCACGGCATAAAATCCTCATGATCGCTGAGTTTTAGCCCCATGACTATAGAATTCAGAAGCAACCCCAAGCAAGAGGTTTGGGATCGGTCGAAATATTCAACGAGAGCGGGGGCAGAGATCACTTAGAGGTACCAGATACAGCGACTTGGCTAATCCGGCAGCACAGTATCTTTTGCGTAGATCATGCGATATCTCCGAGCTATATACAAGCACACCGCCGTAAGGGGAAGTCGGAGGTTTTCACGGAAGGTGAAAGGAGATTTTTTCCCACCTCCAACGTCCCATGAATTCCCGCTTTGCATTAGGGCCCCTCATGTTGACACGCCCAACGCCAAAATCATGCCTTATCCTATCCACCTACACCCTGCACGAAGGAAGGGCTTAATGTTCATAGCTACGACCCTGCCACGGGAAATCCACCCCCACCGCTGGCGTCTTCGAGTGAGAGCCGATGAGTTAGTACTTCTCGTATGTCTCTTCTATCTCTTTGCTATTAGCTAAGCGCACCACCTTCCCCTCGCTCCAGTCCACCAGGTTCGCAAAACCTAGCCTTTTTCGTAGAAACTACCAGAGAAAAACGGAGCCCCCGGTGGGCCTACCAGTCCAACAAACTCGGTAGCTCCGGTCCAACCGAGTTCTTAAAAATGATTGAGCCCTGCTAAAAAAACAAACACTCCAAACACCAAGACTGCCAGGGTCGGTATAAAATATCGGTTCCCTTCCATCCTTCCATCTTCGCATGGAAACTGCAGCCCAGCGGGTATACTGTAGCTACTCATCCTAAAACTCCTCTACCCGCCGAGTAATCTCCCTGGAGCATCCGTCGCGAACTCAACACAAACCCACTCAACTTCCAGTGAGAAAAGATAAGTTCATCGCGGCCCGGAAGTGCACTTCTACCCGGATCCGTACTTTCAATCAAATTTAGCTACAATCTCGCGGGATCCAAACCATGGCCTCAATGACAATCCGGGAGGAAGGCAATACGAGCCAGCGGGAGAAACCCCTGCAATGGAGGAATCGCAAAGGGAATGGAAAGTTTTGGTGGCTGAAACTATTTGAATTATCATACTGGTATTTGGCTCCAGGGTTAAGGTGTTGGAGGTTTGTGTACTGTTTTTCTTCCTCACTCACCAGGCAAACAGTGTCTACGGGAGTCGAGTACGGCTGCCTATCCGCAATGGTGCCGGGTGCTGAGCAAGGGGGTGCTCAAGGAGGGGTTCTGCATTCCACTGTATCGGGTGATATAAGAATGTCGTCAATATTTACTGCATGAACTCTACTAAAAATATCCAACCCGCTAAATGGGATACATGGACAGCAGAGCAAGTTCCGATGGACAAACTTAATTCCACTAGCGTCCATAAGAATCTCGTCCCAAGATCAGTGGCCATGAACCGGCATTTAGCAGTTACCCCTTTACCATAGTTATGACATCGTGCGATACTGTCCCGTACTTCCCCATGCGGGACCACCCAGCTCCCAACAGCCGATCGGCCAAAAGGGAATACAAATAAACAAACCAGCCAAATACACAACACACCAAAGGCCGGTTTGTCCCCGCCTTCTCCCATCCCGTACTCCACAAACCTATTTACCCAACCCCGGTGCTCGGTGCCATCACATTCTCTCACTCGACTATCAAACCGGGGTTTAAAAAAAATGCATCGCAAATAGTTAAACTTCCCTTCGAGCCCGTTTGTACATGGCACGCAAACTTGGTTTCAGCCAATAAACTACCCGGTCTCGAGGCCCGCATGGGTGGAAGGGGGGGGGGTTGTTGGGTGGGCTTGTTTTTGGGGTTTGTCGAGGGCAAACTTTGATTAGGGGGTTTTATATCATGGTTAAGTTGGGTCTGTTGAAGGAAAGTAGGTTCGAATAAGTCATGGACGAGAGAGACTTACAAGCATTGGTTGATGGTGTTGAGGTTGGTGCTTCGGCTTGCAAACGTGAGAGCGGTAGAGTTGATGGAGGTGTTGGGCAGAGAATAAATGGTGATGGCGGTGGTGGCGGTGATTGCAAAGGTGTGGATTTCTCGACCTTCTTCCCTTCTTCCCCTCACCCCTTCCCCTCTCTTCCCCTCATGTTCTATCTCCCTAATTCTATTAATCACTCTCCAATTGAGATGGGTGGCGCTCAAACTGAAGGCGGAATCTGATGATGTTTCGAGGTGATCAGGAAGTGATGGTAGGGGCCTCCTTGCTCTTGTGGCGGAAAGCGGACCTTTACCGGCGGAGGCGGTAACGAAAAAAAGGAAACCTCGAGCGAGGACGAACAATCCCAAGGGGGGCTGGACTCAGCCCGAGGACGATATAATTCTCGACGGCAGAAAGAAGAATAAAAGCTGGCAGGAAATCACAAACGCCGTTAACTTTCTCAAAGACGGCGGTAAGGCTCGGACACTAACCGCGGTTAGGTTGAGGTACCAGAAGGTACTCAAGGACAGGACTGTCGAACTCACTCCGGAGCAGGTTTGCACTTCTTCTCCCCTCCCGCCCCTTCCTCCCTTCTCCTACCCACCTCCCCCGCCCACCCTAGAACTCTCCCTCAAGTCTTCGTACCCCTACTCCAGGTCCAGCTTCCTCTTCATTCTCTTTTCTTTTTTAATTTTTCTCGATCCGGTGGGTGTCCCGGGCTAACTAACACTCTTGAGTCACAGCTCGAGCATCTCCGGCAAGCAAAACGAGAGGTAGAAGGGAGCGAAAAATTTCGCTTCGTGGCTGAACGCTTCAAGGAACTATCCAAGATAGAGTTATCGCGGGCCATTTGTCAAAAGATCCTCAGAGCAGAAAAATGCGAACTCGCACCAGCTGCTAAATCAGACCCGGAGCCTGACCCATCCTCATCTTCCACTACTACCGCTGCCACATCCTCATCCCCATCCTTCGCGATACACACCACAACCACTGCCACTGCCACTGCAACCACCACCTGACACATGCACACCCATCCACCCACACCCAGACTGGAATCAAAAGCGTAGGAAGTGGAAAAATGGTATAAAGGAGGAGGGGGGGATGCCGCCGTCAATCATTCGTTCGATTTTCACGATTCCTCAACCCCACTTTCTCACTAGACTCCTACTTATCCTGGCGAGGAATCCTTGGGTGTGGATGCTTGGTGTGCTGTGATGGACCCCTAAATTGCTATTGTGAGACCTTTTTTTAACTTGCTTTTATTTTTTTTTCACTCTGGGATAGGCCGGTAAAACGGTCTGCGTGATGAGACATACAGACAAGAGTGTATTGGGCAGAGGTGGGTTCATGGGGAAGTGGTTTGGAGGGTGGAGGGGGGGGGGTTGATTTATTTCATTCATGAGTTAAACCATCCTCATTAGAAAGGGAACAAAAATAAAAAAATAAAAAAACTAAAGTCAGTAGACCAGAAAATCTTGCCCTTTCTATTTCTATCTTTTACTTGAATTATGCGTATTCCGAAGGGGGTGATATGCGCGGTTTTGATAGGGTAAGAACGCTACACATCACCAAAAAAAAAATCAGCAGTTACTGTATCGATACTTTTTTTTCCCGTTAAGAGGTGTACCATAACTTGTCAGCTCCTCACCCACGCCAGGGAGAAACAAAGAGAGGAAAAAGAGCAAGGAAGAAATAATTTGCTTTTATCCCCCTTCCGGTCTTCATTTTCCTACCCAGGACAGAATAACAAAACGAGAGACAAAGAAAAAATAAAAAATCACCACCACCACCACCTAACTTAGCTTACCTTCCCTTTCCGTCCGGGTACTCACCTACCTGCAGCGGGATATCCATCTCCCAGCACCGCAATAATAATCATACACCATTCTTACTCGTGCACAGGACATCACCCACCCACCCGCCCGCTCACTCACTCGCCCACCCGTCGCCCAAGTCTCCAGCGCGATAGGTGAGAAACTGGAGGGTAAAACGCCCCTCTCCACAATTTCATAATGCCACAAGAGGGGATCCCGAATCCCTCTTTTTCTTTTTTTTTCCTTTCACCATACCGGTACCGTATCCAGTTCCGACCCCTTCCAATCGGGAGAGAGAGAGAAGGAGAAACAAGAATGTTTCAAATGATTGGAGGGTGGGGCGAATGTGTTAATCTGCCCCCACCTCCCACCTAAGACAAGCCTAGACAGGACGAGTCAAGTCAAGTCAAAAGACAGGAAAGAGGATTAGTCATGTTTCTTGTACCGGTACATAAGAAAAGGAGTTATCATAAAAAAAGTTAGAAGAAAACCCCCCCCTTCTTTCCTGTAGCGTATGATGTACGAGTACGAGCACTGTAGATAAAACTCACCAAAATTCTCCCCACACATCAGTCAAAGCAAAACACTGATTATCTACCTACCAAACAAAACCCCGCAAACTCAACCCCACCACCACACACCAACACCATCGGCTCGAGATACACTTACCTCTCATCACAACCCCTCACTCGACATTCACGCCCAGACCCCAACAGCATCCTATTATCATACTTGGCATACCGTATACGGTACATGAACCCAACCAGCCTACCGGCGCCGGAAATGCAACGTACCATGCCCCGAATTCATTTATTAAAAAAATATATGAAATGAAACGTTCCACAACCTATTAATACAAGTACAGTACCGGTACCATACAGGTACAGGTACAGTTCTCGTACAAGCCCACTCTAGCACAGCACAGCACAGCACAGCACAACGCAACAAAGTACGCAGAAGGGTGGGGGGGGGGGTGAGGGGGTAAAGAGAAGGTTAAAAAAAAAAAAAAAAGAGGAAAGGAACTACCGATATGCCGACCGACCGCATCTGGCGTCGGCGTCTTTCGTGCTACCGAGATATGTATGCAGATTACTCTATTCGGTCAAAAAAAAAATTTGCTCCCGCTGTTAGAACTTTTTTTTTTCTCTTCCCTTTCGCTTTCTTTCTTTCCTCCATTGGCGGGATGGGCGGGCTGGTGGGTTGGCGTGACGGTGGTGGTGGCACTTGCCTCAGCTGAATGCTGAGTAGGTGGATCTTGGGATGGGGAAGTGAGCGGAGAAGGGGGGGGGGGTGCGGAAGTTACTACTATTAATACTTTTAACTTGCAAGCACTCGAATGGTAAGTCAAGTACCATACTAATAGGCTACCGTACAGTTAAGAAGGGGGGAATGAAAGGGAAAAGAAACACTGTGATATATGCATCATATCATCGGTGGAATTTTTAATTATTTTTTCTTTTTCCCCTGAGACATTGTGATTGACTTGGTGACCCCGGCGGTTTGTATCTGTTCGGAGGAGGGTGGGGGGGGGGGAGGCAAGATACTTCGTAATGTGCTAATGGTAGTGCTTCTCGTGGTAAGGTGAATCCCGTGGAAGGGGATTTATCGGTTACTTGCATGTATCGGTACTTAATCCCGGAAGGGAAGGGAAGGGAAGGGAAGGAAGAGGGAGGAAAGAGTTGGACAGCAAATGGTGGAAGAAGGGAAGTGCACAATTGTGGGCTAACTTACCAGTTTGATTGTTTGCTTGCTAGATGGATATCGTAATTAGATGGTGGAGGAAGATTTCACCGCGTACCGTACCTGGCGGCACTCCATCATATCATACCTGTTCGCATGTGGGTATGGCACTGTTACCCGTACGATACTGACCTACCGTACGGTACAGTACTAGATAAACAAATAAAAATGTCACCACCACCACCACCACCCCAAACAATTTACCGTCCCGGTGGACAACTTACAGTGTGATACTACCGGTGCCGTGCATACGGTTCCAGTATCATACGGTACGGTACCCTACAAAAAAAATCCTCTATCAAAGACCCACCTCCCCCCGCCAACGTCGTCCAATTCCAATTCCAATTCCACAGCAAGCCAGTCAGCAAAGCCCAACCCAGCCCAGCCAGCCAGCCAGCGAACCCCATCACGACAAAGTATTCGCACAGCACTCGCTTGTGCATAACCCAAGCCGACCGACAGCCCAACTAGCATCGGCGACTAGTCCACTCATGCCATATCACACCTGTAAGAGTTCCCGTACCGTGCCACCACCATAATACTCGAGTACGGTACGGTACCATACTGTAGCACTTCTTCCCCCCCCCCCTTCCCTGCCCTCTTTCGCACCATACATACCTCGCTTGAACCCCGCCCCCCCCAGCCCTACTCGAGCACCCTGAGCACCAACCCCGGACTAAACTGGACTACGGTACTTTTACCATACCGCACACCAATCCAGAAAAACATCCAAGATCCGGGGAACCGGTCGGTTACCATAATTTGCATCATACCAGTACGAGTAGACCAACCAACCAACCGACCGACCGACTGACCGACCGACCCGACCCGAATCAGAAGAACGGGAACGGTTACAGTATCATATTATCGTACCATATCAGATGAGTTTTTTCTTTTTTGACCCCCCCCCCCAAAAAAAAAAAAACGGGGGGACCCCCCCGGCATACGCGGAATGCCGGTATACCGAAGCGGAAGTATGGGGTATCGGAATTAGATTTTCCCGGTACCGTAACACATGATGCTGCGCAGGAAAGCTTGCTTGCTTGCTATGATGGTTAAGTCTACTCGAGAAACACAGACTGCACACGGCACTGTGCTGATATCCTCGACGCACCGTGACCGTGCGGTTCCGGTGCCGTGCCTGTACTTGTACCGTATCATAACCGGTGCTTGCTTAGTTGTGGGTTCCCATCTATCCATTTATCTATCTATTTATCCACTTCTGACTTGGTAACTTACGATGCTGCCCTATTGTTCGCGGGAAGACTTCGGCGCGGTATCGCACATACCGGCTACATAACATGACTCACTTCCACCACATTGGGGAGGGGAGAAACCAACATCCCATTCGTTAAGCTACCGTATTGTTCATTCCTAGTTCGCCCCTCCCTCCTGGATCATTGACTCTTACAAAGGGGAGGGAGGAAGAGGATTGAGCCCTCTTTTTTTTCTCTCACCAATGGTTTGCGCCTCTTTGTTGTGGGATGAACTAGGGGAGTATACGGTACAGTACAGCACAGTGCTGCACGCGCTGTAACTGTCCTGCTCAGCATACAGTTAAACCAGCCTACCAAACCGGGCGAGTGCAGGATTGTACTCGAGTACTCTTTATCATACTCTATCATACCAACGCCGTTCAAGTGCTCGGGCGCATCAGTAAACTTAAGGGAATCCGGAAATCTATCCCCCGCTGATGCCATACAAACCTCCACGAGTGTGGGGGGGCAAGGGTTATATTCTCCGACTTTTATCGTCACACCCGAGTACGATGCTCGTAGGTTGCTACTCCGCCCTGTGATGTGCTGCGGGCATCTGGAGGAATCAGGGAGGGACTAACCTAAAACCAGAGATCATATAACCCCACGTTAAGCAATTCCAGTGGTTGGGATTCCCGTGTTCGATCCAGTTACCACTGATAAAGCGATTGATCATCGTTGGGTAATATTATACTTTAGCTTAGCGAGCCCGCATGCCGTATTATACCCGTGCTATATAGTCTACGGGCTCATCAAACTGCCTCACGCAACCGCTCCCAACCATCAACCTCCGCTCTCCAAGTATATCATGCCGATATAATGCCATATTATTATGATATGATTTTGTGATACAAGTCGTAAAAAAAATATCATGCCAATTCGTTACCGTACGAGTAGTTTCCTATGCCCATTACAACCACTCCTTTCCATGTCGATACGAGTAACACACCAGAGTAAACTTTTTCCTTCATCCGTCCCTGGAAAAAAAGTAAAGGAAAGGGAATGGAAAAAGAAAAAGAAAAAGAAAAAAGAAAACTGAACTCCCCTTCCTTTACGAGTACGGTACTTGTATCGTACAGAAATTACAGAGCCATCATTACGATATTCGGAATTGTTTGTTTGCTTGCTTGTTTGCTTGCCCCGACATGAAAAGGAAGTTTGTTTGACACCGTTCGCACATGCACACTTGCACTACCCACAACGCACAAATTTTCTTCAACTCACCCCCCCCCCCACACACAAACTTACAGACACTAAATGCAAGACCGTTTTCCATCCACCCCACTGATAACGACTTTTCTACTCTTTACCGGAGCCTTGCTGCAATGCCGCCTGACCTCTCCTAAGCTGGCTAACAAAATTCGAACCGGACGCCATGGCGTTTGCTAGTTCAAGTCAGCCTCGTGTCCACTATCCCCAAAAAAAGGGAAATACAATAGCCGGGTATACGAACGTCTCGAACCCCAAGCTCCACCACTCTTAGGAGTGGACCAGCCCTTGTCCGATTTGTATATGATGGGCTTCTGACCTGTGACCAGTTGTCATTCAATTGTTAGCTTCCAAAACATCCCCAATGAGTACAACCCGATAAATTCACTCATGCATGAAAGGCGCAAGAGGGGTTTGAAACAAATGAAGAGAGGAGAAAAAGAAAAAAAGGTATAATTTTGGTGGGAAAAGGGTAAAGTGGCGTGGGATGAGCAAAACCAAACGGCGCGGATCCCGCAAATCCGGTTACCGGTGCACTGGAGTAAGCTGAAAACCGTTTTCTCTTCCCTCCGCATGCTTCCGGAATGGGACAGAAAACGCCCAGCAAGGAGGATTTTAAAGTAAGGTAAAACCTATCGAAATCTGAAGGAAAAAAAAAACAAATAATAAAAGCGACTGGTATGAGAACACAAGAACAGACCTTGATCACCACTCTGTTTTGCGGCGAACACCTCCTTCTCGTAGGCTAAAATATAGGTATAAAACATTAGTCAAATGCCCCAGGCAAACAAATCCGCGACCCACCAATCGAGGGAAATTTTTTGACTAAAGCCATAGATCTTAGAGGAACACGTGGACAGAGCAGAAACAGATGGGAAAATGGAACAATAGGAGGGATCCCCGATATAGAGACAAGCCTGGAGGGAAGCTTCCATCAATAATTGAATGTTACCATCCCTTAGTATTGGTTCTCTGAACCGCAGCACCTCGTTGGGTTGCGGGGGCACAGAAAATCGACAAGGAGATAGCCGCCAGCCACAGGCTGTATGCAACAGCACAACCTTATACGGTCCCTCCGAGGCCCTTGGTTCCGTCCCTTCCCAAGCACATGGAATAAACCCATTGATAGAAACAAGGACCCTTCTCTTCGAAGGCGTGTCATACAGAATTCAGAAAAGGGTAAAGGAACGCGTAAGTAACACAATACTGTAGCTGGTGGTGCGCAGGTCGAGAGGAAACACAAAGAATGGTCCGACATAATCTTCCGCTCCGTGAACAATTTGACACGGGATGGGGGGGATTCGAAGCATCTCTTGTGTCAAAGCAGAGAGGTGGCGGGGGTGCGCGGGTAACAAGCTATTGAGGGGGGTATCTGGCTCCGAACTACTCTTGGAAAAAGTCCCAAGGTGACGAAGTGATATAGACGACAAAAATCCCAAGCCAAGAATCGCGCTTTCCTTCTGGGCAAAAATAATCAAAGATAAGGGAGCAAAAGAAAAGAAAAAAAAGAAAAAGAAAAAAGAACGGGATAAGAAAAACATGGGACGAACGTTATCAAGCTCTACCCCCACAGAATAAACAAAACAAAAAGACTTACCACGGCTCAAGAAATCCTCAACTTCTTTACCATTGAATGCCCTCACGGGAACATGAGCTTCCGCATATACAGGCGGCATCTGTTGCTGATTCGAATTTTGCCAGGCATTGCTCCCATTACTGCCAGAGCTTCCACCGACATTCCGGCGTTGCCCGCCTCCGCCCTGTGATCGTTGCTGCGAAGACTGTTGCTGCGTGCGTGAATGGCGCCAACTATTTGAAGCCGGGAAGGGCAGCCATGCGTTAGTGCTGGTCTCTCTCGCTAGAATTATACCCTTCAAGAAGGTGCGAATATGTCGGCAAACAAGTGATGGGAAGAAGGGGGTGCCCGATTGTGATAGGGTGTATGTGCGGGTGAAAACATGTGTGTATGCGGTAGCGGTGGTGGGCAATGCCCACCCTGTCCCTTTCAATCCCTTCTAACCGCCATAGCGGGGCTGATACGTGATAAATCTTTTGAGGCGGGGGAGGGATAAATAAAGATGATTTAGAGGACTAGAAAGCGGAAAGGAGTGGCAAGAGAGACTTACCGTTGTTCCTCTCCACCGGTATTCATTGCGATGAGGGGAGTATGGGTTCAAAAGCGGGAATCGTAGGAAGCAAGGGATCGAAAGAGGCTGGAATCAAAGGGGTAACCAAAGGGGGTAAGGGAAATATTAACAAAAAACAGACAGAAAAACAAGGCCGCCGTAGTCGTTTTTTATGCAGAAGAGAATTAAGGGAGCGCTGCGCAATTACTATATTTTGAAAGTGAGACGATGTAGCAAAGAAGGGGGTGGTGATGGTGGTGATAAAGGTGAAGGGGGCAAACCTTGATGTCGAGTTCACAGGGCCTGGAGTTGAGGTCTCGGGGTCTAGACACCGCGAAAGTCTCGCGTAAAATTATGGAGAGGCAGGCCGACAACAAAATGAGCCCTGGGTTGATCGATGGTATGCCACGGCTGCTTATGTAATAACCCGTTCCAGGAAATGCAAAGTGCGCAATAAGGTTAAACTACCAGAAAAAGAGAGCTGTCGTCGGACCGACCGCTTATTCATCTAATCATATGCTTTCGAACAACATCTGCCAAGCCAATTCAACTCGGGCTGAGTCAAATGCCAAAATAAAAGTTGTTATCCAGTGCAATGGTTCAGGTATCATGCCATAAGCAATACCGGTACCGGTATGCCGTGATTATAGGCTGCTTACGAAACCCAGGCACCCGAACAGAATCCAGTGCAAGCCCTAACCTGGTACCCTGATTATCTATAAAGCCATGCATTATTGATGCTAAGGTGTAAATACTACGATAAAGTCATTACTCGAGTGTGATACCATTAGCTATGTCTCAGCTTCACTACCTTTACCCATATAGGTCTAACCCGGAAGCGAGGAATACCCACCTTGCGACTTCTACTTGTAGCATACGGCCGAAGGAACATACACACCGTACAGTACATAGTAGGTGAGATAGAACATACCCAGTACACCGATGGTCAGCCTAGCCTCGGTAGCTATTAATGTGGTATCAAATTCTAGGTACCATGGTCCAAAGAGCACTAAAACTATCGTTCCCCATGATGTATTGTGCCCTTTGTGCCGATTGAAACAAAACAAAAAACGTTCGAGCCCCGCCATGACGGCAAAATTTCCACATCAGGAGGGCGATTCCCGCCAACGTTTTCTGATATCGCTACGATATTGACCGAAGGCTTCCCAGGACTGCTGTCAAGTGCTAGGCTAGGCGCTAAGTCTAGGTAACTTTGGGTTAGTGATAAATAGTTAACAGAAATGAAACCCGCTGGTCTCAACGCCGAGATTCCTACTTGGGCGAAATCCGAAAGTCAATTTTTGAAGAGAGGTAAGCCAAGCATTCTTGAGGTCGCCTATGACGAAGCGCAGGATATTTATGGCACGATACGGTTCTGGCGGTGTACTAGTGCTTCGGACTTCTCGCCAACAAAGACACTAGTATCTGCCGGCACCACAGACCCCCCCGCATTACATCGCCAAAGGAATTTTTAAAAAGCGAATAATAATAAAAGACCCATCGTCAGAGAGTGAGCTACGGTACATGACCTTACTACGTCCAGATGTGTACCCAGGTGTGGGCGTGCGAGGCCGGACATCCAGAAGTCCCGGAGGCCTGAACTTGCTACCCTCATAGGAAATGGAAGAACAAATTTGGCATGAATCCCGTTCAAACAGCCAAGAAGCTTTGACGCCCCCAACCCCTAGCTGTCCGGTCACCCACGTCCATACCCGAGTAATGATGAGATCGAGTGATGGCGATGACTGGTGGTGGTGGTGCACAACCAAGCTTCGATAGGGCCAGAAACAGAAAGAGGTCTTACCAACCTCTCTGATAAACCTTGTAGATCCTCCACAGTTTAGTCCATCCCCACATCTATTCCAACGACTGAAGAAAGGCATTCAAGGGTTTAAGTCCTATTTATGACTACTCAGGCGCGTGACCCTTGTATAAGCAATAATAATTACACACGACCTTCCGGGAATCTCTACTCGACTAGACCAGATATGCTACCCCGCCGAAGATCTAATGTTCGGCGGCGCATGAAAATCACGAATCCCCACTCAACACGATCCATCCACCCTTGCAAGGGAAGAAAAGAAAAGAAAAAGACCACAGAAAGCTGCAAAATACATGGCTAGGGAAGACATCTGAGCCTACCATCACCCCTGAAACACCACCAAGCTTGATCGATGCTTATTTCGGTGATGGTAGCATCGGGTATGACTGGTAGTCGAGTGCATGAAGTAACGGCACGCAGGAAGCAGACTTGAGGAGAAGGCGTCGATGGCCAAGGCTAACTGGGCAGTTTTTTGAAGTGTAATCACAATGGATGAGGGGCCATGAACTGCCTTACCGTTAGCGAAAGGATGTCCACAAAAATGCAGAAGCTTGTGCAATACATCGATACATCGGTGGAAGCAGCACTCGGGTGAAAATGTTGGTTCTAAGGCTACCGTATAGTTTGCATTGATATATCTATGCATTCTATTACTACAATGGGCTTCTCGGCGGCGAAATAGAGGGGCTGAAGTCTGCACTTGATCTATTTTGATCACGAGGACATACCAGTATCGGAAATGAAAATTTGCCCCATACCTCTTTGATAAGAGAACTCAATGGCAGATGCCGCTAGCAGAAACATTGGGGGCAAAGCCTTCCTATTATCTCCCGATTCCCAACCTCGAGTACCTCTCAAAGCGAGAATGAAAAACCACATCTACCGCAAAGCCTCTCGCGTATTGGGAAATAGCATGTGCCTAATAATAAAGCCACATTAGACAGCCTCTTTTTAACAATTCAGCTAATTCCATTCTTCACTATTCGCAGTGCTTCCACAAAAAGAGAAAATTCGTGGCCTGCGCCAGTGGCAGCACTACTCTCAAATATAGCTTCCTAGGACTGGAAATTATTATGTTCACCACCCGTAGTTATCCCTCTTGAAGCCGCAGGAAAAAGCCCTTTCTCAAGGCAGAAAATTCTCACGAAAAGGTTATATTGGCTTGGTTGCCGGGCTATGCCCAGTGGCTGCTAAAATCTAGTGCCGAAAGTCTTGGCTTTTTCTTTTTCTACCAGCCAACCTGCTTTGTCAGACAGACACAACCCCACGATCCGTACCGCGTCGGAGCGGAAGGAGGAGAGGGCAGGGACATAGCTTGACTTTGTCCGACGACAAACAACCGCAACACGAAGAAAGAGATCCGGCAGAAAAGAGGAAAAGGACGCTGTTCCTCTCATTCCCGAATCTTCTCATCTCGCTCAATCGGAAAGCGGGCACTAGACGTTAGCCGATCCCGCAAATGGAGGCTACAGCACAGTTTTGCTTCAGTACTCGTACTCGAGTACATCCTGTCACTCTAGGACAGTACAACTTGGCGGGATGACAGAGCACGGTGACCCAGAAACTGGGTTCAGCCAGTTAGACCTTCCCCCAAAGAAGAAATGCTAATGCAGGGGAAAAGCCGATGAAGATGCTCACGGGCCTTGCCCATTACTACTCCGCACCTCCGTAGCACAATGGGGGCAGAAAATAAAGGGGGGGTGAGAAGGTCAATTCTAGGCGACTAGGCAAAAAGGCAATGAGAATACGGTAGGAACGGAAGGAAAAAAAGGAAAAACAGCAGAGGAGCAAGAAAGCGCGCGCAGAACGATCTTTCCAACTGTGGTTGACAATGCGGTACACGGCCTTTGCTTTGCCCACGGTTAACACGGTCATTGCCGCTCGGAAGGAGAAACAATAATAATAATAATAATAATAATAAAAGCGGGAGCGCGAGCTCCATTTATTCATTGTTTGTTTTTTAACAAACGCAATTTATTAATAAGATCCACGGTCGCACGGGACCTGGATAGGGGGTGACTCGTTATGATCCATGTTTCGGGCCCGGGCGGCGATTCTTATTTTCTGTCCCTTCTCCCTGGTGAAGCAAGCAGCAAGGCTCCAACCGTGGATCCATTTGGCGCAATCCGCGGAATCCCAGTCGGTCAGAGATGAACTGAACAGACGAGCATCATATAGTTCATGGGGGGTATATAATGTTGGTTACTTAAAATACATACGATGGGAAATGAGGGCGGACGACAAAGCAAATAAGGAGACGATGAAGAAACCTACATACAATTCGGGCCTCAAAAGTACCCCCAGGTTAGAAGTGGCTGACCTTTCCACCAGGCGGCGTTCCTGTTGGCGGGTCAGAAAAAAATGCACGGAGGAGCGAAGAAAAGAGTGAAATGAAAAAAAAAACGCCCGCTGACTGCCGACCCGAGGATCTCAAACCCAATCAACCAGACCTGGTTCGAAGAGAACAAATCCTTGCGGACCCTGGAGCTACGTAGCCCAGTTCGGCTCCATGCCCCAGCATCAATCCCCGCGAAGGAAAAAACGGGAAAATACTCCATTCCTCCCCTCCGGCAACTCTCTCTTCGCTGTGCGCACACTATCCCTTTCGGCACGCGGGGTCCGAATTCATCTTGGGGGTTAGTTGACGGGAAGCACGCACCAGCCATCAGTGCCGTTCTTGGCCTATCGTTTGATGGCAGATATTAGGCATTCAGCTGTGTTTCTCCCTCTATGGAGCCGTGGGGGTGGGGTGGGGGGAATTTCAATTGAACGGGCAAAACAAGACGAGTATGTATGCAGAACGGGCAGCGGGAACTCCCCCTCCCTCACCCCGATCTGTTGTCCACGTCCACCAGAGGGCCCAGGGTTACCAGCGCTCGCCGTTCAGAAAAAAATAAATAACGTTCTTTTCTGATCCACACCCACTCGCACACATCACGTCTGGGGAGGTGGGTGTGAGCGGATAGGATAGGGCAAAGGAACGAGACAAGACAAGGCACGACGTGTTGTGCGTTGGCCTTTGCATCAAAATAATTTATTTTTGTTTGACGAAGCTCTTGCTCAACCCCTACTCCAGTACTTCACCATCCTGTTCCCCCAACCTCTGCATAACATCGGGCAGTTGGCGGGGAGGGGAGAGGGAGGGATGGGTAGGAAGATCACTTCCTAAATACTTAGGAATTCGTGATGTTCTGCGGTGTTCGTCTGTTCGCCGTTCACTTTCCCTGTACCCTCCAACGGCTTTACTTCTTTTTTTTCATTCATCACTCTATTATTATTTAAATTGTAAAGGTGCTTGGGGATTCTGATAACGACCAGCCCTCCCAAATGGAGAAAGCAAGTGTCACTCTAGGTCGGATGATTTGCTGCTTGAAACGCTCCTGCTAGGTAACGGGAGCCGATGGGAAGAGGAAACGCCTAATCGGCAGCCCCTCCAAATGCGTTGCCTAAAGACGCAGACGAGGAAGATATGAGGTTTATACATCTACAGAATGGCACCCACAGCGCTGCGAGGGAGGGCGGGCGGGGGGGGAGGAAAAAAGGTAAGAGTGAAAGGGGAAACGAGATGTATTTGGGTGACCAAATCATTAAGTTTCTAATCACCATCTACCCGCATGTATGATATCGTACGTCGCTGTGCAGTCCAGGAACACTGGCAACAAGCACACTGAGGACACAAAAGCAAAAGTCAGAGGAAGGGAAAGCCTGGGTTCACTGAGACACCCCTCTTGAGCATACTCCCAGTGAGAGAATTACGGTAGGTTCTGCCACAAAACTAAACCGTGATGGGAAGGCAAGTACAGAAAAGGGCTTTCTAGGTAAGGATAGCAAGCTACAGCACTCGTACAGTACTCGTCCCGTACATACAACCCACCCAGCCCTCTCCTCCTTCCCTACAAGCCAAACCTAACTAGTCAATTATTATTAATCTTTGACATGCTCAAAAGAGAATCGTTGGCATTGGAAAAACAAAACAAAATAAAAGCAAAATAAAAGGTGGGGAAAAAAAGGAATCCTCCCGCAGCTGTTTCCGTATTTGACTCAATCATTCCTTTATCCGATCCAGCCAAAGCTAGCTACAGTGGATAGCTATGATAGCGGGGAGAGCCGGAGCGTGAACAGGTAGTAGCACTTGTGCTCACAGTACTATGATATAGTACCGCAGCAATATCAATAACACCCCAAAATAGATGGGGGAGGGATGAAGGAGCCAACAGAATACTCTGAATTCTATCCATATACCGTCACGAAGGAGAGGCCTCGAAAGTCGTATATACACTCCATTTCGCACCACTCGTCAGTGCCAATCGTCCAAGTAAGAGGTACCTAAATACCTTCACCTTTTGTTTGAGGGAGAAGGAAAAAAAAAAAAGGGAAGAGAAAAGAAAAGAAGAAACTACCCATCAGTCCGTTAAGAACCGAGAAAGAAAAGAGAGAAAGAAAAAAAGGGGGGGGGTGGATAGTGATATTTGTATTTAGCATACCACGGGAAAAAAGAAAGAATAAAAACCAACAGCATCAATGGGTTAAACTAAATTTACCACACAAGTGCTCAAAGTACTGTTACTCGAGTACCTTTTTTTTCACATTCACGGCAACCCAAAAAAAAAAGGTGTAGAATTTTTTTGATGGGGAGGTTTCTTATCATAGCGAGGGGGAGAAAGTAAAGCAAAATAAAATACAAAAATATAAAAAAAAGGGGGGAATAAAAGCCATAATATCACTACAGTACCAAAACCCTAAAATAAGCCTAAAATAACCACCCCCCCTTTCTCCCTTCTATGACACTTTTATCCAAATCTTCAAGTATATCAAAAAGTAAAAAAGGTATGATGGAGAATGATCGACGCGCCAGGGTCCCAGGATCCATCGACAGGTAGTCTAGATACTAGTAACTGGGTTTTGGGTAGCGGTCCCTTGCCGACCTTCCCTACCTCCCCTACCTCCCCACCCAACCCAACCCACCCAAACCTCTGCTTGTACTGTACGAGTACCGTACCGTAACCTTGTTAGTAGGTTTGTTGGACCGGGTCCGTAAGGGAAGGGGAATGGGAAATGGGAATGGGAAGGACCACCCCCCGATCGATTTTCCCAAAGCCATCTCCATCATACCGAATGCGTGCAGTACTGTACTTGTACAGTACACTCTAAATATAAATATAGATATACCATACGAGTTCATGTTACCCCACAGTGCAGTGCAGTGTAGCTAGCACAAGTTACCGTACTGTACTCACACCGGTATGATACCATATCACTTTTTTTTTTTTTTTTTTTTTTTAAAGTATCGTACAAGTATCGTAGATCAAGTTCTTCCTCCTAGAGGAGGTAACCAGGAAAAGGAACTCATCACGCCGATTCAGGAAGGCTTTTTGATATACAACCCCTTCTCCCTTCCTCCTCCTCCTCCTCCTCTTGCACTAACTTAGTAACCTTTCTTCATACGATCCATTGTTTTTTCCCCACTTCACCCAACCCCCCCCCCCCTTTTCGAAAAAAAAAAAGAGCTTGTACTTGTACAGTATATCATATGTCTCTCAAATCCCTTCGCGGTTAGTTTGTTAGTTGGTTCAGTTGTGTTAGGTCTACCTCTAGATAGGCGAGTGTTGAACGGCGAGGTGGAAGAAGAAGAAAAAAAAGGTTTCAATTGACGCAAAGATATAGGCTTGGTATGGTACGGTATGGTAAATGGTAAATGGTACGATACTTGAATTTGGAATATTTCGTGATTATGATGATACTTGCTTGTGATACTCGGCTTTCGCTTCGTGGTTCTTCCCCACACACACCCCCTTCACCCTCCGATGCGCTCACTTACGCAGGTACGGTGATACTTATTATTATTTATTTATTTTGTGCAGGCTGGGACGACGGTGTTCGTATTCATCTTGTTTTGTTTGTATACTCGGTACCTCCTCTCCGATACTTGCGTCTTGGTGTAAGCTATCGTGGGTTTGATATGTATATATTGTCTTCATACTTTGGAGATAGATACACTTCTGGGTAGATGGATACCACTTTTCAAAATCCCTACATTACGATCTACAAGTGACAAATGTGGTAATATCAGAATAAATAATAATAATAGGTACGATATAGCGGTAAATCCCCCCCTCCGGCCCCCTAACCACACCACGACAATTACCCCCCCTCCCTTCTCTCTCTCTCTCCTCCCCACCAACATCATCCTCTCTCCTTCCCAAAAATCCCGCTTTCAAACCCATGCCGGCCTGTCAGATATTTCCCACCAACCAGCCAACCATCCATCCAAATAACGCCTAAACTACCCAAATACACAGAAAGATAGAAAAAACCCCCATTTTCCTCTCTTCATGCATCCTTCCTTCCCCCCGATTTAGGAAGTAAAAAGATGCACGAATGAAATAGACAATAAAATAATCAAAATAAAAACCCAATCCCTTATGATATACCGCTTTGTTGGAGAAAGATGAAGATGAAGATGAAGAGAATCGGACAAAGGAAAGGTTTGTTGGAAAGCCAATGAGTAATTACGAGTGAAGTAATGTTGGTCAGTAAAGTGAAGGAGAAAAAAAGGCTTCAGACGAATGAAAAACACAATGAAAGACCATGAGGCGAGAAATGGCAAGCATGGGAAGAAAAGAAATGGAAAACGAAAAGAAAAAAACAGAAATTCCCAAATACCAATAAAAGTAAAAAATAAAAATAAAAAAATAACCCGCTAATCCCTAATAATAAACAAATGAAAAACTAACTCTCCCTTCGAGAGCGTGATAGAAAACAAATGAGGTGGAGTAATAATAAAATAGGGAAGAAGTAAAGGAAAAAAAATCCCATTCCCGGAATCCACCCAAGTTTCCCATGTTGTTTCCCCCACCCACCGCCGTCCGTCCCGTCCATGCCTGCCCAAGAATGATGACAATGAAAAAACCCCTATTTGACAATGTGAAAGGATGAACCCAACTCTTTCGGCCGTTAACCTGCAGAAAGGAAAAATGAGTAAAAAAAAACCAGAATGAAAATGAAGAAGATAACCCAATCCCTATGAAATATTCCAACAATGAAATGAAATACCCACACCATCCCCGTTGCCCCTTGGTCTCAAAATCCCCAGATGGAACGGGAAAGGGAAAAAGAAACAAACCCCATCAATTAAAATGCCAATTGAAGCAAATGAGATAACACCAATGCCTTCGAGAACGTTGAAAAGGGTGTTTGGAAATGAAGAAGGAACTAGAATGTTTTTTTGGTTGTTTTTTTTTGTTTCTTTCCTCTTTTCCCTTCAAAGCGAGAGGGATAGATGGAAGGAGAGAGAGAATTGTGGAGACAAAAAAGAAGAAAAAGGGGGGTGCGCCAAAAATCGGTGATCAGTCCAAGATACTAGCCAGATTCATTCTAGTATCCTGCTGAGCAGATTCCGGATCACGTATGATGACGGGATCACGATGAGAGTCGTATTGCGGCACCTTGTGCCGTAGGTAGTGATAACTCGAATCCATCGCGGAATACCGCTGGGCGGAGGCAGAGTGTGAGAGCGAGGAGGCTGTATAGGAGAATTCTCGAGAGCGTATCTCGAAATCCCTGCTCGTACTGGAATGTCGTCGAGTGAATGATTGCACACGGCCATCATACTCTGTGATACGATGCTCCTCGGGGACCTGCAGGATGGGCAACGACGTCCGCCGGTGCTGTGCACCGTGGGGAGGCAGAAGCGGTGGCAGCGTATTCTCGCTGCCCATGGGGGAGGGTGGCATGCGCGGGGACGCACTGAAGGCACTGGCAGCATCAGATATCAATCCGGGGGTCTGGCCTCTCGAGCTCTCGGTGTATGCGGGTGAGGATAGCGGGGTGTCATGGTGTCCCCGGCTGACATCGATGGTGAGATTCTTGCCGACCGGCGAGTATTGTGGGGTAGCAAACTGGCTCATGTTGTCCTCCGAGTGCCTGTTGATGCTGCTGCTGCTGACGGCGGCGGTGGTGGCGGTGTTGATGCTGTCCAGGTTGTGGGATTGCGATCTCTGGCGGAGGCACATCCTCCTCCGTCTGTTCATGCCGCCATTCCACCAGTTCTTCACGGCGTTGTCGCTGCGGCCGTGGAGCCTTCGGGCAATTTCGGCCCACCGCTTGCCCATCTCCCCGACCAGTCGTTCGATCATCACACCCTCTTCCGGTGTGATGGGGTCGTGGTTCAGGGTAGGCTTCAGGTTCTGGTGGTAGCGCTCCCGGCACTGTTTGGGCGTCCGGCTATTCACCAGTGACGCGATGCGAACCCAGTTGTGGGGTCCGTGGAGCTGTACAAGACTGAGTAAATGGGCATCCTCGTGGGCGGACCATGGTCCCCGTCGGTGTGGTTGTTGCAGACTCAACATTGTATGAAGCGAGTGTATAGATGTATGTAATGAAGGCAGTTGTGTGTATGTATGTATGTACTCGAGTATACTTTGTTATGGGCGTATGTATGGGTAGTTGAAGTTGATGTGATGTGATGGGGAGATCAAGTCGGTTTTAAATGATGTCTAGCCGGCAGCGGGGGGGGGAGGGGGGAATATATGTTAGTGTGGGTGCAAGTGAGTGAGATGAAGTGAATGTGTGGGTGCTAACGGGTACGGTACAGTACTAGCTAAGAAGCTTGACTCAGGGGATGGGAGGTTGGAGAGTAGCGTATGGTAAGGTTATGTGGGATGATGAGTGACGGGGGGGGGGTGGACGAATATATGATTAAAAAAAAGAGTTTTTTTGAGGGAACACAGAGAGGGATGGGAAAGGAAATGGGAGGGAAAAAAAGGAAAAAACAAGGAAAAAGGAAAGAAAGAAATAGGACGTACTTACGGGGAAAAGGCGTTGACCCGGAGCGCTAGCAATTGGTGTGCTATATGAATGTTGGCAGAGCTTATCCAGGTTCCTTTTCATACACAAGGCTGCAGGCAGTAACTTAGCACTCGAGTTGCCAGTTGGACGAATTGGTGCAACAAAGTGTAAAATAGATGGGTAGGAAAAAATAAAATAAAAATCGAAAAGAATTCACAGGGCCCTCCTGTTATTGAGTGAGAGTCGACCCAGAAAGCCACTTCGCTATCTTGGCGTATCAAAAGAGCTCTTGATTCCCAAGTAGGCAGACTGACAGTTAGCCAGCAACGAGGAGCAGGCTGCTACGCTACGTCGCCAAACTCGGAATGCGGAGGGTTCCAAAAAGTTTCTTATGCTGTCCCTTCTGTCAAGCACCCCTCGTCCCGCTGACTTTTTACTTGATTTTTCCTATCCTTCTCCCCCTCTCAGGCAAAAGTCACCCAACCAACGGAATAGTTGGCTGTAGCTCCACCTGTCTCTCTTAGCGATTTTCCCCTTCTCCCCTCTTCCTCTTTCTCCCTTCAAAAAGTGCCGAATCTTAAACCGGAAGACGGTCCCCGTTGAATCAAAATCTTCGCAGCTGCCGCGGTTCAAGGAAAGATAAAACGAAAAACGAACTTCGGGGCCGCTAAAAGTAGTTTGTACTTGTAGACGGGGAAAAAAAAAAAAAAAAAGATGTGTCCGTGTCCAAGTCCAAGTCTGTGGGGTTGGGCGGGTGGTTGTGCGTTTTTTTTTTCCCCCTTGGTAAAATGTGAGAGATGTGACGTGCGTATGTCTCACGAGTATGTCTCCTCTACTGCAGAGACCTCGACAGCTGTGATTGATTCACTTTATTTTAAATGTCTATAATCGATTGGGGAAATAGGTTGTGCTGGGTACGTGTGCTGGTAGATGCTGAAGCGGTGGATGGGTGATGCGGGATGTGTAGAGTGCACGAAATACCGGTAAGTCAGTCAGTCGTGAGAGAAATCCCACCAAGAGAAGATGCGGCTGCGGTAACAACGGCAGAGGGTCTGTTCTTCCAGCTCCGTATGAAAGGGGGGGATGATGGGGAACAGGTGCGGATGCGGATGCGGATGCGGATGCGGTGTATTTGTGGGATGTGTGTGGTGTTCACTTGTCGTTCGAGATATGATAGCAGAGGATGCAGAACTCAATCCAACCCAAGGACTTGGCCACCAAAAATTTCAGGACGGGAGCAGCCTAAACTTATAACGCGGAGGCCGAGTGGTCGAATCTACGGATGAGAAGGGGGCGAAGAAACGGGAGAAGATGGGAGGTGAAGAAGGAGGAGGAAAAAAATAAAGATATTCATATATCGGTAAGCCAGCACGCTGCGCGAAAGGTTCGTTCACAGCTGGAAACCGACGGATATCGGAGCTGTGGGAGTAACCCTCCATCTTTGGTTAAAATAAAATGGCGGAGAGGGTCAAAATCTGGATAACAGAAAGGTGTGTGCTATCGAGGGGGCCTCCCAGATCACCGGGTGGGATTTGCGACAGGGGGTCAGTTGCTTACGCGCGGGATGGGATTAAAGGAGCGGCTATTATAGAAGCAGCATTATGAGTTGGGATGGATGTTGCAGAGTGCTCCACCGGTACTCGAGTACATGTACGAGCACAAAGGTTCAGTTACGGTTGAGTGAGCGTACCAGGCGGACTGAAATCCCAGTTTCTGTTCCCGGTTCCGACAGCCAAAAAAGCAGCATCATCTGTTACCATTGCCAATAGCAACAACCAACCCCCCAAATCCTCCTCCACACCCTTCCGCCGCCGCCCTCCCTCGTCCCTCCCCGCGCCGTGGATGGAGAGGGGGGGGGAGAGCGTACGAGTAAACCCCAGCATTATCCTTATTATTATCGTTATTATTGTTACCCGATATCCACAGAGTGGCACAGTACCGGCACGAGCGAAGGGAGCACCAAGTCCCCATTTCGACAGTTCCGCCAAAGATGGAATAGAGTTGCATTTGCTCCGCCCAAGGTACTCTACCCGTTACCTCGCTGCTATACCGTACTTGTACGGACTGCCCGAGCTCTATCATCGCGTCCAATAGCTTTCCCCGTATGATCCCCGGTGTAGTACGAATCCAGTCCGGAGGCTCTGACGGAGGCATCTACGATACGCGTAGGTAACCCCGCGGGAGTAGTACGGCAATGGGACCAAAAAAAAAAAAGGGTCCGCGAAGTTGAGCCGGTCGTCCAACACGGAATCGTACCGCCTGTCCGGCTACATTTTTCCAATGACCTCCCCAGGCCCGTAATCTAGGTTTGGTAATTCATCTTTGGCCAACAATCTCTTTCCTTCCTTTTTTTCCCTTCCTTTTCTTTTCTTTTCTCCCTTTCCTTTTCTTTGCTTTTGCGGTATGGTGATCGAGGATTGGGCTTTTCGAACAAATGGGGGTTTTTCTTTCCCCCTTCACCCCGTTACTTGTTAGTGTTAAGCGATTGATCGAGTTGGGCCACACCCGCTGTCTCATTCTGTCTCTTTCAAGCTTGTTTTTAGCATCATTTTTTCTTCTTCTTTTTTACTTTTTCAATCGTCTTGCGAACTCGAGCTCGCTATTTTATTCCCTTTGGGCGATTCATACCGTATGGGGGAGGGGGGGACGGGGGGACGGGGGGGGAGGTCTCCAGATTAATTGCTTTTTCAGCTTCCCTTTCACTGTAAATCTGCAACCGTTTCGTTTCCTTGGGCAAGTGGTCAATGTGTCCAGATCCCAACTGCCGATTGACCATTTCATGGCCGAGAGGGGGGTGGAGGGGGAGGGTAAAAATTAAAGTGAAGTAAAGGGGCTGCCGGGAGGGTGTGCGATGGAGGGAGAGAGTCAGCAGGGTTCGAAGGGCTCCGAGTCCCAAGAAAGCCAAAGCTAGCCGGTCAAGCCTTACCACCAATTCTTTCGTGTCGTCGATTGTCCAACGCCAGACTCTTGGGTGCATAATCATATTAACCCCCCCTCCCCCTTCCCCCTATCCGGCCAATCAAGGGTGGAAACATTCCTCATGGATCTGGAGTACCGTATATAATAATACGGTACTGTAGGGATTAGGAAGTTTGGTCGATTGGCAAGAACCGAAAGGTCAGAATGCGAGTGACTCGCAGTGCAGAGATTGCGTTCGTAACCCCCCCCCCCACACTTCCAGTATAGTAAAACGATGGGCGATGCTACGAATTATTTTACAAAAGGTCCGACGTCTCAGGATGCATGAACCCTTTTCCTTCCTCTTTCTTCCTACCTACCGTACCGCACCGTAACATACCGCATCGAGGTGAAATAATATCATACCTCGACCACGCTGAACCCAGCAAACAGGGGGCGGGCGGGGGGTGGACTACCGGCCTAACAAGAACTTGTTCTCTCTCTCATCCTCATACACGAGGTACATACAGTACTACGGGTTTTGACCACCGCTCCCGATTGAAACATGTCCAATTATCGGCACCCATGTAGTGTACGAGTTAGTGCTGGTATAGGTCGCCGACGTTCTCCAGCCAACAAAGGGTCTCGGATTGCCCCCCTCCTCCCCTCAGTCGATGTTTCTGAACAAGCCGCTGAGGAGGAAGTCTGCCAGCCAGCCCGCCTGCCAACCTGCCAGCTAGCTCAATCAAGCGCACACCCTAAATTTACTCCACTAATACTCTTCGTGGCGCTTTTAAGGCTATGGTACGATTAGATATCGATGTGCTCCGACACCTCTCTCGTCCGTCCCTTCCGCGGTACTTTTGAAAAGCAATATACTCGTAGCATTCGTAAACCTGAAAAGTTTGGATGAATTGGGGGAGGGGAAGAGGCGCCAAAGCAGCCCAGGGCGGCGGCGCGGGGGGGTTCTTTCCTTCTACTTCTGCCTGATATATGCGTCTGGATCGTTTATAGAAAGGTAAAATGCGTACTTGCGGACCAAATAAGGATACTCGTGATTCCTGAGCATCTGCGCCCGACGCCAAAGAAGCCCAAGATGGACGACTGACTGGTCTCCTCCCCCCCCCTCCTACATCTCTTTTTCCCAACTTGATGGCTCAGCAGACGTCTGTCTGCCTGTCTGTCTGTCCATCTGTCTGTCTATGCGTCAAGTATGCGGGTGAGAGGGGGTGGTTTGTCTCTCCAATGTTCGAGCATCGTACCGTACACGTAACTTGTATGTGTATGTGTATGTGTATGGCGTGAGACTTGGGAGTTGTGGTGCCGTGACATGTCTACTGTACGATAGTTTGATATATACGTCAATTACTTTTTTTCAATGTCTACGGTAGTGGAACACCGTTGGTTGATATGGACGGGCCGCGCTTGTCAGATATCTGATAGGGGGATATCGGTATGATACAGTAAGGAAGGGAAAGAGAGGGAGGAAGGAAAAAGAAAGCAGGCAGACAGGCACCACAGATCCCCCCCCCAAACTCACCACACATCACTTTTGAGTCCACTGGAACATTTTGGATCGTGAGTTACAAGTACAGTACTGTACGGTACTCGAGTACAGTACGGTAGTTTGTTAGTCAATCTATAGCGTGACCTTCCCATTTCCTGTCATCTGCTGTATTCCTCCATCCCTATCTATCCATCTATCCATCCATCCATTATCTCTCTCCTCCGTTCAAACATATTTGCACTCTTCTAACCGGTACCGTAACGTATGATATCTTCCTGTTTCCACCCCCCCCCCCACCCACCACCACCACCACCACAGCTCAACTTTGCGCACGCCCTCCTCCACCTCCAGAAACCGGAAGTCTCCGCTGGAATAAGATTTCCCCAGCGCAACAACAGCGAGGGAAAAAAAACAAAAAATCCCAAACCAATGGCATTGGACCACTTGATTAAATGACCGAACCCACGCATTTCACAGCAACCACCAAGAAATTCCCCACAATGAATCAAAAATAAAAATATTATCGCCTGATGGAGATGAGCCACCCATGATACGACGACGATACGTGAGTCCCATATAAAATCCCATTATATAGATTCCCCCAGAAGAGAGAAGAAAAAGAAGCCATCGGTATTTCTCTTTGACGCCCTTTTTTTTTCTTTTCCAAATGCCGGATCTGTTTTCGAAACCATATTATTACAAGTATTATATAGCTATAATAGCTATAATGAGTGTTTGAGGTGACGGAATTTCAATTTTTTTTTCTCCTCATTTTCTTTCCACTGTACGAGTACTTGTACAAGTACCCGTACTTTGTAGGCGCCGAACCCAGCCACCAAGAAGCGAATTTCTCGCTAGTATTCTCCACAAACGGTCTGTCCAACCCTGACGCGAGGGAAAGGTACCCGGGGGCAGGTTACTCTATCGAAATGAAATAAAAAGGAAAAAAAAAATTGGGCTATCCTCACTGTCGGGTTTGCTATAGTGTGCGAGTAGAGTAGAGTAGAGTACCGGTACTGTAGAGTACTGTACAAGTATTATAGACCCCTACCGGTACTCGATTACTGTAGCGTACGGTACGGTACGTATTGTACGAGTACAGTATATATCCAGCACACCACACAGCCCTTTCGTTACCGTGCTAATCCCTGATATTAAAAAAAAAACCCTCGGGAGTTTTTTTAGTGTTTATATTTTTATTTATTTATTTTCTCCCTTCCTTCATTCCTTCGTCCGCCTAGTTCTTACAATTTTACGAGTTTTTTTATTATTTAGTCCGGTCGACGCGGTGAGGGCTTTTTTCTTTTTCTTTTCCTTTCCCATTTTTTTTATTTTATTCCCTTTCTGAAAGTGGATCGCGGTAGTGCTTGAGATGTCGGTGGAGATATCATAGATGGATGGATGGATGGATGGATGGATGGATGCGTGGGGGGGGGGGGGGAGGAAGGAATGATGGGACGAGGGAAAACAACAACCAGGTAATGTGACTGGAGGGGTGACCTATGCAAGAAAGAGAGATAGAGGGAGGGAGAACCAGAAAACTTAAAGGACCCCTCCCTCCCTCCTTCCCTGGTTTGCCAACCCATTTTGGGAAGGCACAAAATAAGATCATGCCAGAGCCCGTAAAAATCAATGCGCACAACGAATTAATCAATCAATCAATCAAATCTTGCTGGTGCGACCGGCCGTACGAGTGAGTAGAATACAGTGCAACAAAATTTACTTGCACTCGAGTACCAGTACCAGTATGATACCAGCACTGTAGTGTACAGCCCCGAACCGGCAGGATCAAAATATCGAACACAGCTATGAACAAGTAGGGTAGGGTAGAGTCACCATATCGATAGGAATAAAAAAAGAAAAGAATGATAATAATATTATTATGATGGAGAGAGAGAGAGAGAGAGCACAGTACCCTACCGTAGCATCGCAATATCGACAAAATCACGCTAAAGCGGAAAACCAAAAACCCACTCAAATGAGCCCCTGTTCGTCGTCCGGAATTCACATCGACAAAAGGGGGAGGATCACTGACTGTTGCCCCCGGCGTGGGATGCCCCGCTATCCCTTACCGGGTCGCGCCAAGGTTGAGCCTCTTAATCGCCGACTACCGCTTTCGGAGTGGGAGAGAGAAAGAGGGAAAGAGAGGGAGGGAAATCATTTGACGAGATGAACCAGGCTCTGAAGAAGAAGAAAAAAAAAAGAAAAAAAAAAGTGAATAATCTAGCTTACCGGTACCGGTAACTAGTACTAGGTTCCAAATGGCTACTTGTTCTTTTGTGGCCGCTCATCGCTCCAGATTCCGGGGCATCATCTTCATCATCATCATCATCCCTACTGGACGGTGCTGTGCTAGTACTGTACTAGCACTAGTACAGGAAGAGTACGATGCTCTACAGTTGGAATGGAAATGGGAAAAGGTACGATGATGATAACGATGCCAATGATTTATCGGTGGTAGTGATAGCGCTAATGCCGGTCAATAAGATAATATTATATATATAAAAATTTATAATGAAAAATAATAAAAAATCCCCCCCCCCAAAACCGTGTTTCGGATAGCAGGGAAAACGGGCGAGGGGCGGGTTACAGAAAGTGGGAGTGGTGAGAGTGATACGAGTATCATACAATGACCCCATCCAGCGGGGAGCCGGTCAGTAGGCAATAATAATAATAATTGGTCTGGGGAATAATGGGGCAAAACCTAAAAAACAAAAGGTATCGCAAAATCGAATTACGGTACGTCCTTTTTTTTCTCTACCTGGAGATAAAGAGGTAATGGTAATGGTAATAATTGCTCGTCCACAGGATCGTAGCCTTGTCTATTTTATTTCATTTTTTTTTCAAAACCCTCTCGCGATAGATACGCTTCTGAATTACGGTACGAGGGAGAGAGAGAGAGAGAGAGAGAGAGAAACTCTGGTTCGACTAAATTATTTGTGAACATGGTTGACCCATGTCACACCATATCGGCGACACGAACGAGGAGAGGAAGGGAAAAAATGAAAAAGAAAAAGAAAAAAAAAGGTCCAAAAAGCAGCTGAGCCGTGGGACCAAATCCAGCCGGATGGGTAAAAACCGTCGGTTTTTACCTCCCCCCTCCCTTTGCTCTGCTCTGCACGGACACTGGGTGGCTTCGCACTCGGCATACGGTAGGTTATAAGAGGGGAAAAAGCAAGCAATGTCTCACTTCGCAAGACTGAGACATTCAGAGCAAAGAGGGAGAGGGAGAGAGAAAAAAGGAAAGAAAATAAAAACATGCATAAATTGGGAAGCCCGTGCATTGACCCATCAGTTGTGACCCTTCATCATCATGATAATTTCTTTTTTTTTCTTGTCCTTTTTCCCTTCCCTTCCCCCCATCCGCGATACGTCCAATACACGCAATGCCGCAGAGGCCCTGATCCTCTGAAACAGAAACGAAAAAAAAAAATACTTGTATATTGTAAAACATGATTGAGGGCCGCTGTCAGGAGGAGGAAAAAAAATTAAAAAAAAAGGAAAGGGAATAATAATATGGATCATTATTAATGCAGGCACATGACCGGTGAGGAAGAAAGGGCCCCCAATTATCATTGCCCTGCATAATAATAAGATTAATGTCAAGCCCTCGAAGCCCTTTTTTGCTGTATCTTTACCGTGAAGTACCGTACCGCACCGTACCGTACCGTTCCACCTCGCTCAATCCATTTCCACCCGCAAAAACAAGCCAGCCCAGCTCAGCTCAGCTCAGCCAGCTTTTGGAGTAAATTTAACTCAGTCAGTCAGTCAGTCAGTAAGTGCTTGTAAGTCAGTCGGTCAGCCCCGTCGCCACCCGGGCGCCCGCAGTTCTCCGTACTTCAGTCCGAGATACGGGCTGTCCGATATTAGGATTCGTAAACTCCGCTGTGCCTACCTGCCCACAGAAAGCGATATACGTATCCCTACAATGGAATTCCGTATACCTCGCTTTAATCTTCCCGATCCCCACCCGCCTCATTGGAAGCCTCGAGCGAGGGGGGAGCGGACAGGAATGGAGTCACGGGACGGAACGAGGCAGGGCTGGGCATCCTTCAGGACGAGCGGGCAAGCAACCACCAACCAACCAATCTAACTAACTTGCTAACCAACTAACCAACCAGCCAGCCAGCCAGCCAATTAACCGTACCGTACGATATACACCCTTGACCGTGGGAATAGCTTGATATCACGGTAGTTGGGTTGATGTATCGACTGCGGCATTCTGGGCTCCGCCCCCCACTTCCCTCCTTTCCTCTCGCCTTTTAAAATGAACATGTCCAAGCGTCAGCGCCAGTGCAATAAAGCCACCATGGGGTACGATACTGTACTCGAGTGCCTACCGATATACCGGTATGTGCTTCTGTTACATTACCATCAGAACCTTCAGAATGCCGGCACGAGTACAAGTACAGGCGGTGGAGGATGCGGCGCAGTGCTGTAAAACCACCGATAGAAAAATGTGTGGGGAAATGCCGATAATATGACTGGGGGGGGGGGAGAGGGGTGATTTATTTATTATAATACGGTATTTATTGTTTTCACCGTACCGTCCTGTCCGCACCTCTGCGCTACCGTACCGTTCCTCCGCTCAACTCAATGTATAAAAAGACCAAAGATCGGCAATAGCCTTGCGTGTGACACCGAGTCTGATTGGCCCAGTAGACGAGGAAACGTCCATCCCGAAAAAAATAGACCCCCATCGAAAATCCTTACCGGAACCTTCCGCATAAGAAAAGAAAAGAATGTCTAAACCTGAGACATGGGGTCTTGGGAATATCCGTCCGTTTCGATCCAATAATACTGTACCAAAAAGATACGGTAGACAAAATGTTTCTGGAGAGAGCCTTATGTGTACGGTATGGTTTTTTCTCATGACGGGCGACCCCTCCTCGCCCCCCTTTTTTTTCCCCTTTCCTCTTTCCCCTCTCCCTCTTCTTTTTTTTTTTTTTTTTTTTGTCTCTCCTTGTTACCATCGTTCTTCCTGATATTGTTCCCTCTTACACACTTGTTCAGTTCAGTCCCGGGCGGGACTAGGAACGGGGTGCGGTAATGCGGTACCGGTAATAGTACAGTAAGATAATGGTCATGAATTGATACCTCTTTTTTTCCCTCCCTTTTTTTGCCGTGCCGTTTGGTGTAATGGTATCACACGGTACTGATACGGTACTGTATTCACCCAGCTTTTTTTTTTTTCCTTTCTTTTTTCTAGTTTGGCTGATGTCGGCAAGCCGTTCCGCCGATGGACCTTTTGACGGTGCGAATTTGCACCGAGCGAGCGACGGGGCGCTAGTCTCGCCAGTTCTGAATTCTCATTGGACATGTTTTAGCTTCCATTGAGGCTCTGCGCAGGGTTGTTTCGGCGACTTGGAATCCAAACCGTGGTTGGGAACCAGGTACGACGTGGGGTGGGTGGAAAGGGTAGGAAGGGGGAGTACAAGTACAAGTACTCGAGTACTTGAGCGAGTACAGTACGAGTACAAGTGCGGTAGGGTACTGTACGGTGGGGAAAGGGAAAGCCCGCTAGGAGGACGTTCCACAGATCTCATCTGGATAAAATGAGGGTGAAAAAAGGAAGGAAGAGTGGCTCGAGGAGGGAGAGGAAGAAGAAAGGAAAAAAACAACCTCCGGAACGGAAAATCTTGGGAGATCATTTTGGGCCGTGGGGATTTTTTATTTTTTTCTGTCACAACCACCCTAAACTTTTTTCGGTAAAGTCCGGCCAATCACAGGTTTGAATAGCCTGTGCGCTTATGGGTTTCAATAAACCGCCCACCCTATACTTCGCACAAAGCATATTTTTCTTTTGCGTTCTCGAGTGATACCGTCTGGATGCAGTTGCTGTACTCGAGTAAAGGCACCTGCAGAAGAACCATTGTAACAATGAAGCCTTTCAATATTGCAGTAATAGCACAGTAATAGCGATGCCGTGGAAGCAAAAATGATTACTACACAGGTCGGTTCCGCCCACCACCACCCCCTTTGTACTCGTGCAGGGGGAAAAGTAAAAAAGGGGTGAAAGAAGGAATCAAAAATCACAATAAAACGCCTCCTCGCTTCATTCTCTAAAATCGTCCCCGAGAGCAGAAAACAGACCAAAGCCAGCGAGCCAGCCGGAGCCAGCCAGTCAGCCAAACCCGCGCCCACAGCCGGAATCCTCCCTGCGCAACACCGACCACGTGTTTGGCCACGTTTTTGTATTTCCTTTTGGCTTCCCTACTCGAGTACCACCATCGCCACCAACCCCCCCCCATCCCCCCCACCTCCACCACGGTTCTCGTACTTGTACCCCCCCATTGCGCGGTTGGGCCCGACTTCGGAACCGTTTCGATTCTCGGAAGGTAACTCGCTAATCGAAGCAAGGACAACCTTCCCCCCCACCCCCGAGTTGGAAAAAAAAAAAACGAAGCGCGCAAGAAATTCATGGCCTTCCCCCCCCTCCCCGCAGCCCGCCCCTCTCTCCTTCTTCAGGTACCGGTATTGAAAAAAAAAAAAACAGAGTTCAGCCGGCACCGGGGAATAAGCTGCGTAAAAGATATATAACCAGACAAGGGTGCCCCCTTCGGCGTCTCCGAAGGGTTGGGGTTTATGGGTCGTGCTTTGTGGTACCAAGTGATGCGCCTTGACGAAGAGGGATGGCTGCTCGCCTTCCTGTTTGGAATTATTCTGGCTGCGCGCGCGCCGTTGGCGGGTTCCACTGATTCGGATTTCCCGCCTTCCAGACTGACGTTTGGATCACCTTTCTCTCCCTCCACCCCTACCTCAAGATACATTGCCTCGCCTCCCTTCCTCACCCCTGCCCTGTCGGTACCTTTTCGTTCGCTTACCGGTACTCGCACTTGTACTTGTACTTGCCTGCTGCTACAGTATACCGGTATAGTACTCGTGCCTTCCGGCGGAGCACAGTGGGAGGAGGAAGTGGCGGTGATGAGAGGGGGGGAGGGGATTCTCGGAGCTGTTCCGCGCTATGTGGGCTCCCGCCTTTTGATGGGGTAAACCGCTTCTAAGAGCTGGGTTGTTGGTTGCCTTGCTGCCGCATCTGGAATACCCGGCCTGGTTTGGTGTGTTGCTCTACAGGGCGGTGGAAACTTTTACTGGAAGGGAATTAGATTTGGATTTAGTACCCGATTCGGCAAACGAACGACCTTGTATCTTGTATCATACGGCAGAAGGCTGCGGCAACGGATGGTGATGGTGATGGTGATGACTCGCGGGGCGAGGTGCTGCTGTGCTCGAGTGATTGCTGGGAGCGACAACCCAAAGTAGATGAGGCAGAAAAAGAAAAGAAACGACGGTTTTTCACTACGGTATCCGCTTCCCCCGTTACAGTTTCCCAACGGTTGAAGATCAGGGAAGAAGGCAGAAACTGGTTTGGACGCCTGTTCGTCAGGACTGGAGTCCAAAGTGCAAGTCTAGTGAGGGACGATGCCCACAAGCACTTCGCATCGCGATGCCCGCGGTAGTGTTGAAAACGGGTGCAGGGCAGAAGTATCATCATAGCGTGCCGGTATGGTATGAGGTGCACAGTTCTCCCTCCTACTTTAGCCATCTTCGCAAAAAAGACCGTAGTTTGTACGCGCCAGCAGACAAAACCACGGTAACCACAGCTCCTCACCCATCTCCGCTCCCAAGACCAGTAAAAACCCCAAAGCTGTTCCCGGAATCCGGAACCTCCTCGCAACCTCGGATGGCATCCAGACACAAAGGCACCCACCCACACACACACCCACACAGACATACCCTTTTGTCACCCTAGTATCAAAAAAAAAAAAAAAAAAAGTTACGTCACATTGCGCACCTTCAGTTACCCTCCCGAACCCTGTGCATTAAGTACAACCCCTCTCCCTGTCTCTGTCTCCCTCCAGCTAGACTACCAGCTGCACAATAACGCACTCGGATTATGGCATTAGATGGCCAACCTGTAAGTGCAATTATGATACGATACCCCACCCGACCAACCGGCCACCGTTTACTGCAACCAAAGCCGCCCCGCCGCCCCACACATCATAACCCCCGGCACCCCTGTTCCCCTCCCGTCGTGGCCAAATGCTCCCCTCCCAGACAGAAGAAGGCGAAAGGGGAAAAAGACGCGCAGTATGGAAAGCGATCTACACCGCAAAGGCGATAACCTATGATGAACCTTGTGTCCACCCAACCACCGCAGAGCACAGTACCTAAGTACTGTACCACCATACCATAAAAGTACCCTACCATACCATGTCCATCACCAGCAAAAGTCCTCCACAACGGTGACTGCACTCGTACTGTACTAGTACTCGTACTGGTACGGCAATCTCCAAATACGGGACCGATCTTCAAATCGCCGTTCAGTATGAGTACTTGTACAGTACTTTGGAATTCCCCCCCTTCCCCCGCATCATCCATCATCCCTAATCCCTACACCTTTTGCCCTGTGCGAGGAGGAGGAGGAGGAGGAAGGAAAGGAGGCTACATTTGTACAGCACAGCGCACTGAGCACAGCACATCTCCGTACCGTATTGTATCTTATCGTATCGTATCGTATCGTATCTTATCGCTGCGCATCGTAACTTATGGTACGAGCTGTGTACGAGTATGATAGAGTGCGATAGCTTAACTCGACTCAATCTGCCTACCCTACCCTACCCTACCATACCCTACCCACTGCCATCGGGGGAAAAGTATTGGCCAGGCGATCTTGCCCCTTCCCTTCCCCTCCCCCCGAGTACCCCCCCCCCATCCATCCACTCGCGGGTGCTCACCCATTTCAGTTGTACTTTTTTTTATAAAAAAAAAAAACTCTTTTTGACGAATCTATTGTATACTTTTGCAGGGTAAGACTTGTGCACGACGGGATAACCAACGAGCGAGCGAGCAAGAAAGCGACGGTTGAGGAGAAATATGGGGGAAAAGGCCAGGCCAGACCGGACCGGACCAGGCCAGGCTTAGTTTGTCCGTTTGTTGGTTGGTTGGTTGGTCGGTCGGTCGGTTGCTTACGGTAGTCCAGTTGGTCGGGCAAGGCTACCGTAGCCATTAAATTTATACCCACCTCAACCCTCACGGGTAACTTAACTTACACCCGTCACAGAAGGAAAAAGGCATTTCGATCAAAACCTCAGAAAACCCTGGATTATCGCACAGTTTCATGATTGGCGGCAGGCAGTCAGTCAGTGGCGAGTGCAGTGCAGTACAGTACGGTACGGTAATCAGTCTGGTATGATATTGTATTTTCGAATGGACTTGCTGCTTGAAGGGGATAATAATAACAATAATAATATAATGCGTGTATTGGGAGGTGGGGTGGGGGAGGAGAGAGAATTCAGGTAGGTCCTTTCTTTCTTTTCTTCACCATGGAATATTTTGGAAATTTTTCGAACTTTTTTCTTTTTTTCTTTCTTTTCTGGTTGGGATTTCGGTCCTGTCCGATATTCCATCCGTCCATCCATCCATCCCCCTTGCGTTGGCCGGGCGATAATAATATTATTGTGATATCATGCATAATTAATTTTTAATCTTTTTTACATTTTACAATCTCGCCTGCCTTTCGGATTCTCGGCTGGGGTGTTGTTTCCCTTCTTCTTTCCTCTTTCGCTCGGGTGGATGAGATCATCTGAAAGGGAAGGAAGGGGGTGTTTGCTGTATGCAGGTATGTATGCATGCATGCATGCATGCGTACATGCACTGACGTACGGTAACTGTATCTCTATCTGTGGGGAGTATTTTAGACTACTGTACTCGTACTGTGCTTTGCGGGTGGGTAATCAATCTTTACTCGGGGGTATGGTACCGGTATGGTATCGTTAGTTGGTGGGATATACTGTACGGTACCTGTCGACTGCCAATTACGATCGTGGACTACCGGGGGAAGGGTCAGCTTCCGAGGTTAAAAAGGTGCGCGCCATCACCGCCATCATCATCATAATAATTTGCAGCTGTGGTACAAGTACAGTACGGCGCCGTAAGTAAGCTATTACTATATAATAACGTCCGGCGGTGGTGGTGGTGGTGGTGGTGGTGGGCAGGGCAAACTTGGACATAGCTCCTGCGCGTGTATCAGATTCTCCTCTCTCTCCAGTCGAGCCCGGGCCATCCAATTCAATTCAATTCGGTGTCGGTCCAGTTCAATTCAGTTCAGTCCAGTTCAGTTCAGTTCAGCTGCTTTTCGTCGGTTTCGCCTCTTGTCTTGTCTCGTCTTTTAATAAGGACGAACGGGTGTGTGTCACCCAATCGCTCTTTCCAACTGGTTTATTGATCATATGGCAGGTATTATACGGTGACCCACCCCCCGCCCCGGGTGTTTTACTTTATTTATTGCAATGGTGCCGTATGCTGCGAGCAAGAGCGCACGTACTGTACTCGAGAGGAATGAAATGAGATAAATCAATCACCCTCCAATCACAATTCATCACTCAATTATTCCAGGAAGCACCCACCCCACCCTGCGTCGGGTCACAAAAGGCGAATACTGCAGATCGAAGGGTCTGGAGTCAACAGTTATTTATTTTATTTTTCCGCTCATCATATCATTTCCGGATACGATGGTAATGTTTGAGGTTGAGGGAGGGAAAGGAGAAAGGACTCGGGCACCCCCACGATCAAAGCAATGGTTATAATGTACCGGTATATCATACACCACCGAGAAACGGGAGGAGGCGAAGATGAAGGGGAGAAACTGGGAAAAAAGAAAAAAAGGGGGGACGAGGGGAACGTTGACTATTATTAATCATCCAGTTCGCTTGCGATCAGCTGAATCCCCGGGCTGTGATACTCGAGATTAACTCACGATGGTGGAGACGGGTGGGGTGCCGTGATGTGACCGGAGGAGGGGAGGGGTGATGGAATGGATCGACAAGCAAAGCGGAGAAAAAGCAAATTAAAGCTCAATTCATCGTGAGATATTCTCTCTCTCTCTCTTCTTTTTCCCACTTCCTCTTCTGTGCTCTCGCTTTCGACTTCACCTCGTTCCGCATCACTGGTTGGCTCGCGGGACCTGATGTCGAGATACCGGTATCCGGCTGGGCAAGCACGGTTTGATAATGGCAAAAGGGGATAAAAAAGGATGGGGAAAAAAAAATAAAAACAACACGCACACACACACGCACACATTCACGTAATTTATTCCTTCACTTGATTTCTTATCCAATTCACTTGCCATGCATCATCGCTATTTCGCCCCCCGACGTACGGCATGTAAATTGGTGCACAGCACAGGATACAGCGCAGACAGGTAGGGCATCGTGACGGGGCCAAGCACATCGCAGGGCGGTGTATCATTTCGACCCAGACGCGGTGGGCGGGCGATACCAAGTGCCCATACCGGTAGGTGGGGCAGCAGGCAAACAAAGCGAGAAGCGGGATATGGCAAAAGTATGATACTGTAGAAGGAGAAAAAGAAAAGAAGGGAAGCAATCAATCAATCAATCAATCAATCAATCATGATTCGCTTCATTGGTTTGATGACGATCAAGCTCCCCAAGTGCAGCACACATCATAGTGCAGCGGAAAAATAAAAGAAATATCAAAAGAGTTAAAAATAAAGCTTCGCCCAAATCTCGGCAATCGTGTAATTTCGGGAAAGGCACATACATATCTACAATACGAGTAGATAGGCGAGATTTCGTCCACTCCACTTCGTCCCTCCACCACCCCCCTTCTCTTCATGGATGACCGGCGAGAGGGACACTTGTAGGAGTGCGGAACAATCCGGTGAGGAGCACAAGGGAGAAGGGAAAAAAGAAAGGAGATGAATGAAAGAAAGAAAAACAAAAACAAAAAACAAGATTCAATTGGAGAATTTTGGTTGGCTTGAGTTTTTTTTCTTTCTTCCCCCTTCCTTCCTCAGTTTCAATGGTTCGTGAGGGATATAGAGAGAGAGAGAGAGAGGAAAGGAAAAAC
>LN891187.1:84005-161387 GCA_900010015.1 Tuber aestivum
TTCGTGAGGAGTATAGAGAGAGAGAGAGAGAGAGGGAAAAAAGAAAACAGTTTTTTTTTTGGAGAATTGAGTCGGGTTCAGCTTGTTTCTTTTTTGTGCTTGCCAGTTGTGATCTACCCACGATACCTCCTTCCCCCGTCAAGGCAGCTCCCTCCCATAGCCGCTCAGCAGCCCGGTGGACCGACAAGAAGAAGATGAGGAAGAGGGAGAAGTCAATGGCCGCGCCCATCACCAACTCAGAGAACGGGAACTTCCTTTTGGCGTTCGTTTTTCCCGCGGTGTGTGTGAGTGTGTGTCTGTGTGCAGGTGCTGGCACCGTGTATCGCGCTGAGCGAGGGCGGACGAATGGCAATTGGGGAGGGCAGAATGATCGCCGACCGACAGCGGTCGCTTTCGGTATCGTTATTTACTTTTTCGATTATTTCATTTCGATATACCCCCCTCCCCCCATCTTCGGTAACCATCGAGCCAGGGAGCAAGCCAGCAAGCCCAACCCGGCCCGAGTCGACAATTGGTACGGTATTTTGGGCTTAGCTTATCGAGCGAGCTTAAGTTGACTTTGGGCCCTGCGATGCCTTTTTTTTTCCTTGCCCGTAATAATATCGATGTTATACTTGCACCCATGACACCTGACTACGGCACTCGAGTACGGTATCCCTGGTTACCTTTCTCTCTTCCCTGAAGCTTTTCTCTCTCTCTCTCTCTCTCTCTTGAATTTTTTTTCTTTTCTTTTTCACCATTGGTTGCCGGGTATGGTACCCCTTGCCTGCAGTCCTCGGGCTCCTCGGGCTCCTCGGTACGTGCAGGTATGTTTTGTTTTTTGGTTCCGGGGGGTCAGTGCTCGGCCAGTTGCTTTTTCCTCTTCTCTGCCAGTAACCTCTGCTCTCTCCTCTCCCTTCTTTCAAATCCCCATCCCATTGTGAACAAGCTTTGCTTTTTCTTTCCGCTTTCTTTTTTCGGCCTCGGTGATCGGAATTGCGACTCCCGTGCTCTACCAGACCTCAAACTTGCCGCGGGTTTGACGCGTATCCGGGCTTGTGTGGTCGATGAGCGAGTCACTTTACTCTACCGGTGCACATCATGCTCACTATCTCTACTACACCTATCTCGCTATCACCCTCTCAACGGCTTTTTCGTAATAGGGGGGAGGGAGGGGTTTGGGATCAGCTTGGTTTTTTGTTGGGTTATGGTAGTATTAAAATAAACATTGAACTCGATTGCACTTCTTTACCCCCTTGCACATGCCCCTTCTGCTAATAAGGGGAGGTCAACCAGCGTTGCCGCCCAGGATATGGAATTGCGATTATTATTATTTCCTCTGGCCGGTTGGTTTAAACGATATACTTGTACAGCGCAGCGCAGCGGAAAGGAGAGCGCTAACTGGAGTATGGTAGCGAGTTTCCCCATATCTACTGCTATCCATCCATCCATCCATCTATCCATCCGGCTATCCATCAATCTATCACGGGCACGCTTTCCATCCATCCTCCTGGAAATAGTTGCCGGCATCTGTCGGGAAGTGGGGGGAATATCTTCAATAATTATAAAAAAATAAAAATGAAGGGTGAATGGCATTCATCGTGCACACACCCCTCTCCCCCTTCCCTTCCGAGTGATTCTTAAGGGAAAAGGGTATGGTCAAGCTGTCTTCCCGTTAGACGGAGGAAAAAAGGAAAGAAGAGAGGGTGGAATTCGCCGTGAATTGGTTCACCGTCACTTTTGAAGAAGGGGAAGTTGCAGCGAGTGGCGGGGGGCGAATCTTGGAACGGGGTTACTCCAACAGCGTAGATCGCGTCTGTTCCGTTCCCGCAGTTTGCTTTGTACTATTCTTGCCTTAAAGTTGGAGCTGTATACATATGTATACAGGAATGTTACTTTATTTGGTGGGATTCACAATATCGTTATATCGGTGCTATCGGGGGGGGGGGGGGGGGGGATTGTTGGTGTTTGCGGCGGCGGCCGTCGGCCTTGGTGGTACACAGTCAGTACAGTACAGTGCGGTGCCCGTATCAGCGCGCAATTGTTCGTCACCCGAAAATGGGGGTAATGGTTTGTCGTGATCTGAGTAGCTGAACACACAAACTGCACATTGAGGTTTCTCCTCCTCGACGCCCTTCTCCTGCTGAGTGGCCCCCCTAATCGTGGGGTTCCCCTTTGCCTCTTTTCCATAACGGTGCCCCTGTTTCGCTCTTTTTTGGCCTCTCTCGCTTGCTCCCTCCCTTCCTCCCTCCTCCTTCTTGATCCTCAGACAGACTGTTGGGAATCGAATATGTACCTTCCCGCATTTCAATGAACCCCCCTTCCCTCCAAGGAAGGATAGGGGATGGGAGTTGTTGTTTTTCTTTTCGGGAGATTTATTTTATTGTCCTTGCGTCGTGCAAGTCGGTGAGTCAAGTCAAGTGAAGTTACATAGATCGTTTACTGTACGAATAGAAAACCGCTATGGTATGCTGGTAAAACTGGTGCCAACCATACCCGGCTTGGTAACTAGGTTTGTTTTCCAACTTGTCACCATTTTCTCTCTTTTTCCTCCTTTCCCCTTTACTTGGATTTGACCTGGGTGAGTGAGACATAGCACTACCTGCCCTCGTACATGGCGTACGCTGCGGGCGAGTGCTCGGGCACTACGGTACCGCCTGGTATTGTGTAAGCATCATATCAAGACCATGCTGCCTCTCCTGCTTGTGGGACAGCAGAGTAGAGCACAGTACGGTACAGTACCGGTATGCCCTGTACTACACCCTGGCTACTGACTGACTGACGGACTGACTTACTGTCTGTCTGTCTCTCTGTCTTGCCCTGCCTTGCCTCGCCTTGTGTTGTCTCAAATACGCTGCACAGTACTATACTGTGATGATCCAGGATATGGGTCCTTTACGATGAACTACTCCTACTTTATCCTCCTTTTCCTCCTTTTCTCCCTCGATACCGGAAACTGCCTGAACCAACCCACCTGACATTCACCACCTGAAAAACACCTACCCAGCCAAACCCTAACAGCTATCAAACCGGAAGGTGCTATCCATGATATCCCCCCCGAAAAAAAAACAAAAAAAACAAAAGGGAGAAAAAGATACCATCTGCACAGCAAAATATACTGAAACAAGGCTTCACTCACTGGGAGAGAGAAACATTCACCACTAATGAACTATTATTTTCATATTCCTTTTTTGCCATAATGGTATTATTATTACGGTTAGGACTCCATATCAGACGTCAGACATTATACGCGTGATCTCTATTTTTTTTCTTTTTCTTTTTTTCTCATTTTTGGCAAAAAGGTACATACATAACCTATCACTGCGTATCGCGCCTAAGTATAGCCCCCCCCCCCTCACCCACTTTGAACCGAATCACCTTTGAGGGGATATATAGTCTTAGTCGAGAGGGTGGACGTGGCAGTTAGACATAGTTCAGTTCAGTTCAGTTCAGTTCAGTTCGATTGAAGAAGAAGGAGGGAGGACGAATCATGCTACATTCCCCTGCTCAATCGTATCGCGGGGAGGGGAGAGGTTCATCCCGGTGAGGCAAAGCACGTCAAGCTAGCTTTGTCAATCGGCTAACTAGCTAGCTATCGTTATTGTGTCGTATCATAGTCGGCTAACTAACCCTCAGGCGAACGGACATGCAATACAATTTGACAGATATTCGAGACATCCGGTCTACAGGGATATACCAAGGACGATATGCCAACCAGCCATACATGGATACATACTGTGCTCGGGCACAGTGCGAGTACATACATACATACACAAGTCTAGACCGATAGACTGACAGACTGACAGACAGATGGATAGGAAAAAGGGGACAACTCATCAACTTCACGAACATGGAATAATATGGCACAAACATAACGTAACGGACAACGGCCACTGTTCATCCTCCCTCCCTCCCTTCCTCCCTCCCTTCCTTCCTCCTGTCAGGGGGAGACACACACGCCTACACACACACAACATACCCGCTCACACATACACATACACATTCACACATACACATACACATTCACACATACACACACGCATACATACCCCTCCCCAACCGTCCTCAACAAAACCAGACAAACAAGAGACAAATATATCATGCCATGAAAAGACAAGACGAGAAGAGCACCCCCTTCATGATGGTCACTACCCATCACTCGCCGTGTAACATGCCCGACTCAATCAATTAAATACCCCAGCTACCTTTTTTTTTCTTTCGGTTTCAGAATTTATAATACTGTAGAGCACACGGCATGCCATGGAACGCTTTTGGGAGAGATTGTACTTGTAGCGTTTTATGTGTGTAGTCCGCCAGGTCGGATCCGGATCCGGATCCGGCTGCCTTCAACTAACTTACTTAACTTACTGTGTGATACCGTACTCGTACGATGTCTGGGAGGGCTGGGGGGGGGAAAAAAAAGGGGGCCGGGGGTGGAGGAAAAGAGAAACGGTTCCGGTCGTTTTGTAGGGTTGGTAAATTCTGGTATCATATCATACTCTATTGCTTCTTCTTCTTCTTGGGGTGTAGAGTATGTGCACATGGTATGTGTACAGGTACGATGATAGGAAGAAACTAATTATTATTATTATTATTATTATTTTGGTGGAGGGGGACAGGTCAGGAGTGGAGTGGAGTGGGGAGGAGTGGAGTGGGGAGGAAGTGAAGAGGAGGTGCGAAGCAATGGCGGAATTGATGTGCGAAGTGTTTTAGTGCCCGTTATCGTTTTCTATGATGGCTGTTCTGGATCGATGGGGGTAACTGACTGTGGTGCCGTATGATGGCTAGACATCTAGGCCTCCAATCCAGATAGCACAGCACTCGTACGGTATACAATGCTAAACCGTGAAACCCAGATTTGGAAATGATGGCAAATGTGTACTTGCACTAGCACTAGTACAATCATAGCACATCGTACTTTTGAAGTGGGAGGGAAAAAAAATATCATAAAAATATCATAAAAATATCAAGAAATAAGAAACCGGGGTTAAACGGCGAAGCCAGAAATGAGGGTGTGTGCAGATCAGTTCCGCCACTTCCCCCCCCCTTTTTTTCCTTCTTCCCTTTTTCACCTCTCGAAAAGAAAATAATCATACTGTACTCCCTACCCTACCCTTTCCCCCCCCCCCCCTCCGCCCGTTTTCTCACGGATGTCACAGGGGTTAGGAACAAGGATGGCGGGGAGCTACAAGTACTCGTAAAGGAGCGGGCGGAGGGGGAGAGGTACCGTATGATACAAGTACTACTGTGGAGGGTATCATACCCGTATATGAAAAAGCTGATTCGTTGGTTCGTTCGCCCGTCCGCCGTTCACCCACCACCCACCACCCCCCCCCCCGTTCGCGGGTCTTATTGTAAGAGTAACAGTACGTGACACACTTCCGCTATAAAGTATCTCCTTCCCTGTACCTTACCACCCCCCCCGCATAGCGTAAATGACAAATGGAAGATCACACGGTATCACTCGCTGGCCGGGTTCAATGAAGATCAAATTGAAACTGTACGAGTAGGTTGTGTTCTGGACATGTATGTTTCAGTAGGCGAGGGTGCTTGACCTCCCTACATGATGCTCTCTCCCACTTACAGTACAGCACTTTCCCTGTATTCTGCATACCAACCGGTCTTTCACCTTGCGATATTTTTGAGGGTGTGTGGGATGGTGATCTGGATTAATGCTTCTGCCAATGGTGTTTATGTGTTCTGGTTAGTTGTACAGTACTCGTATGTATGTGGGCGTGATAGTCTTTTTCTTTCTCCTTCCTTTTTTTTTTTGCCCAGTGGTATAATGGTTATAATATGATATTTCGCCGCGCCGGGGGGGGGATGAGGTTGATTATTATTATTTAATTTATACCACGTGAGGATGCACACGAATTCTAGAGTAGCTGGGAGTCTCTGAATCGAGCGCTTTTGGTTCGACAGTAAGCGGCTGGGGTCATTTATAAGGGGCGGATAAGCGACCACGTAGTAGAGATAATATATAAGACTAGTGGGGGCGGGAGGTGGAGTAGAAGGAGAAATTATATATGGTATATGGTACAACTATGCGATTCTAAATTAAATAAACCACTTATATAGATTGTAAAAGGGATTACCGGTATTAAGTTTGCGAGGCGTTTCTGTAGGATTACAGGAGACCGCTTAAGGAGTGAAGAGGTTTGAGGTATGGGGGAAGTGAAGGAGCTATGGGGTGAGTGCGCCGTAAATTGAAGTGAGTGAGTGAGTGAGTGAGTGAGTGAGTGAGTGAGTGAGTGAGTGAGTGAGTGGATGGGTCTCTGCTCCTACCCGGCGTTGTGTTTCGCGCTCCTGATATGAGATGTGATAGGGTCACCGGTACCGGTGATCTAATACGATGAGAGATCGGGAATGACTGGTGTCGCACTCAATATTTGAGACTCTCATCGGGGAAGCGGGAGTGATGACTACCGTACCAGTCTCCGTCCATGTTCCCTTCATCCCCGGCGCGCGGAACGAGAACAACCGGTGCTCTAGTTTCAGTGCCTTCCGGTGGGACTCGTAAAACAGGTTTTATACACTCTCATGTCAGAGGTACTTCCCGATTCGTTCTACGAGAGGTCCGGGTGAGCGGGATAGCAGGTTGATCAAACAACTTAATTTGAAATACAGCCCAATTTGGGGTACAAAGTACTCCAACAGCGATGCCCACGTAGCTTGAATTGGGTTCGTTACGTGTACCAATCTCTTGGACCTGATCTTTTCTATATCTGGGTATTGGAACTGCATAGGACGGCAAGCACTAGGACTGTATGTTGGTTTATTGGCTGCACAGTAACTTGGATCAGGCATTCCTCTGATCTACCAACAACCTCTTGCCCCATTGATCCGGTTCTTGACGGGGATTATCAACAAGGTAGGCAAGTTGGGCGGAATACGAATGCCTTGTAGAACAGGCGAGTGGTTCGTAGACATCACCAGGTATCGTATCCCTGTCCGCCAGCGACTTTCGGTAGCGGGGGGATAAGGTGCTAACTGCCGACCCCCCCCCCCTGACTGACTGATTGACTGACTGACTGATTGACTGACTGACTGACTTCAGCTCGTGGGTGTATGGAAATTTGATACTGGGCAATGAGAGGGTGTTTATGAATTGATAGCTCGAACTAACTGCTGCGGTGGCGGGGATGAACTGGCGGTTGGCGCCCCGGCCCGCTCCTCATTGTTTCTCACCAGCTAGGATATAATCTCTCGTTCGGACACTAACGGGGAGGCTTAATGATGACTGGTGTGGTGGTTTGGTCTGACCATTGGCAGAAAACGGGAAGGTGTCCTTCATCGCATGCGGGGGTGAGAAAGAGAGTTTCCGAACTAGCGACGATAATCAGGAGTCCGTATCCTGAGAAACCTAAATAAATGAGTGATACAAGTAGCACATCTCAGAGCGCAGGGTTAACCTGTGGCTCGCGGGGGTCGGCGATTCCGTAGCTGAGCTTTCGTAATATATTTATGTGCTGAGCTCGTTTTGTGAGGAAAGGACGGTTCGAGTAGCGTTGGGAATCGACGACAAGGATGAAAGGGTCGCTAAGCCTGTATCATCTTCACCGGCCGGGAATGGGAGATGCTTGAATGGGTTGATGGTGGAATGCTCAGCACGGGAGCTCAGGAAATTGTGCTAAAGTGCAGGTGAATGCGGGGATCGGGATATCGATCCCGGACGTCAGTTGGTGGTTTAGGCGATGATGGCCATCACTACAGCGAACCCCTAAATACCCCTCTCACAAGGCGGTTAGCACGTACTAATCCGGAAGGGCCAATTTGCGCCTAACTCGAGTCGGCCAACCCATCATCAATTAGTGTTCGCCGACGCACCAAATCCAACCTCATACCCTTACTAGGCATTCCTGATTGGCCGAGTTTCTGCATGTTTTCCGCTCATCGATTCGACGCAGCTGTAGTTTCAGGATAGATATTGGTGTGGTGGGTGGGTGGTTGGGGTGCCTTGGGCTTCAGTTGTGCACATTGTAACCACAAGGCTACTACTACTGGTCCCATTGAATGTTCATAGGGAAAATTATCCTCCACAGTGCTAAGAGCCTAGTAACACAATAGCCGATATTTGAATTACCGATCAACTCTAGATAGATGCGCTACCTGCCTTCATTGGATCGCTAATCTGCTGCCAGACCTAGGTGCAGCGTTCGAGATAGGCTGCTATCATCACCAGCGTTATTCACAATCCGTCTTCACTTTTGTTGAGTAATAATTTGTGTTGAGCGTTCCACCGTGGGGCTAGACTCTGAGTGAACAGTCTCAAAGCGGAAAACATGCGCAGCAGTCTATTGGTTTTTTGGGGGGGTTGGGCGGAGTCCTCAGACACCCTGGCGTCCGTCACGAGCATATACTTTGACACGGTCTGGCTCGCATAGCAATAGCGGTCTAGCCGGAACTTTGACAGCATGCATCAATCGGGAGCGCGGGGGCGGTGCCGAGCGTTTCCTCCGTGCAGAACAATATCGATTTAAACCCGGGTGATAGTGCATGATGGATAGTAGTTGGTGCAGTAGAGGGGATGAGGGAGTCATGTGGCTACTTTAGCTGGAGTGGTTATCGAATTGTCGTGTGTGATACTTCCTGACTCTTTCATTGATCTACCGAAAGGCCTCATGATGCGAATCGTGTATCGGTTCTTATCTCCTGGGGGTGGGACTTGCTCGACTTGGGTATCTCCTTGGGACTCATGCCTTACGACTAGCCCCTCTAATTAGTGGGTTTACACCTTTCGTCCCGCGCTGGTCAGCAGAATATGCATCGTCAGGGCCAGTGATATCTAGCAAATCCCAAGAAATTTCGTAAATAGGGAGCCGGTTCTTGAGGTAAATTAGGGATCTATAGATTGTCACTTGAGAGACCAGTGACTATAATAGAAATTTAACCCACCCAGCTAGTAATGTAATGTGGGGGATTCAGTGGCTATACCGCTGCTGAGCGATGCTAGGGGCGGGGAGAAAACTTCAAGGCATCTACTAATGGCCCGCTCCATGTATGTTTTGAATCCGCTTTCTTATGAAACCATCATATCAGAGCCTGCCAGCGCATTGATTTATGCAGAGAGTTTCAATGATTGCCCCTCGAAGGTGAATTTTCCACATCGTATTTCTTGTAGAGCATCAATATGCTCACATTCCTACTATCAAGCGTTTCACCCCTCGGGGTTTTTGGCGCAAGGGATTCTCTATGAACACCTCTATACCACAAAACAAACCAGAGGTACACACGTCTTCCCTTCTTTAAAACAAGGAGTGCTCCGGATACCCACTTTTGGCCCCCCGCGGGCATAAAAATTCTGAAAATTTTGCCACCCATAACCAAACGCTGTAAAGCTCTACCACAAGTGTGTTCTCCACTGCTTGCCCAGCCGATATGAGGGAATATGCAAGCGGGATGGAGGAAGGAAGTAACGAGGAAGGGGGGAGAAGCGAAGGATACGAGGGAGAGCTAGAGGATGAATGTATGGAGAATGGGCAAAAGATGCATCACTTCTGTATGCCCATGGGAGAAGGAATACCTGGCAGGCGAGCAAGCCCTCGCTACAATGTGTGGCATTAGCTAGCTTCATAGCTCCCAGGCCCCATAAGCTTAATTATACATAATAGTGATAATAATAATAATAATACTCAGCCGATATGATTTTCATAGCTGCTTTAGAAGCTATTCACCGGATATCACTCGTAGCCTTAGTTAGTCTGCATTTCAAGGATTGAGCTTGGAGTCTCATTTTTCCGTACCAGCTCTGTCGGGTCACGGATTAGGGAGTATCGCTCTTGGCCCGCAGTGTTCTGTATAAATCGCAAGCGGCCCATAGTGCGTTCTGACATCGTGGTGGATTGGGGTCGTGGTTTCCCTGTTTGTTTAGACCCGCGATGTAACCTGTTCACTGGGCATAATACCAACTAAACCTATTCTTTCTCTTGGCTCAAAAGTGGATGATGCCCCCCCGCCTTTGAGAAGTTGAGCGCTGCCAAGTGGGCCCATACAACGTCCCAGTAAAGAAGATAGCGAAATTATCGCAGATGTTTCGAGAACTGCCCTGGTGTCACACATTATCACTCGCAGTAGCCTATCGTTTGAAAGGTAAGTTTACGGTAAAGTACCATTTCGATGCCGTATGTAACGTACGGTAGCATACGGTAAATTTGCCGGGGGTTGTGGGCCGCCACCCACGAAAAAGCTTGGGTGTTGGCATTCACGCGACTTTGCTAGGAACTTCTGATGCGATCATGAGGGAAGGAAAACGGGACTATTCGGCACTAAAGTTTAATGTAGGAAGCGTCGCCCTCTGGTATTTTATCTCCCTAGTGTGATTTACCGTAATTTACTGTACGCCATCAATTGTGTACATCGCGGTAACGTACCGTATTATTCGAACACTACTTACGTGAAAGGGCGGTCCTGGAGTCCGTCTTCGCCAGCCCTCTTTCATACCAGATTCGTCTAGGGATGTATTTGGAGGCATGTATCTTGTCCGAGAACACGGTTTTAGTTTCCCCGCTTCCTCTTGCTGTGTTCGGGCATAGCGATGTTCGGAGGTCCTCACCTTCCCCTGTTACCTACCTCCAGTGTTGATAGTGCCGAATTTCCCCACTAGCACAGGATGCAAACTAGGCAGCTCATCGTATATCTATCCATTTATTATCGGCGGAATCGACCTCGCAGATGAGTGAGTAAAACCAGCCTGTAACCCTAGATGCTGCTAGCACATATCGGCAAAGGGAAGCACCTCGCAGGGGATGATGACCCTAGATTAAGCATGTAGACCATCAAGGGGAACAGAATGCGCAGTTGATGGCAATCTACAAGCTGGTTTCATGATGCCACATATCGTACTATCCAAACTTGTAAGGGAAGGAAGGGTTTCCAACATGCATAGGCCGACTGCTCGGACTAAAGGAACAAGCTTATAACTTACCCTAAATGCATTCGATATCACTCGATTCCCTGTAGAATAGTGATGTAGGGAAATTTGGCACTATCGATACCGTACGCAGGGGATAGCGCTTGCATTAGTTATTTCTCTCTAGCATTAATCAAGGGGCTTTGTTCCCATCCCTCCCGTCCCGCGACCGCGCAGTAGGCTTAACCCCAGCACTCAACCCAGATAATACCTTTCAATCCAAACTATCGGAAGCTTTCCAATCCATCATGCCGGCACCGTGCAGGGCCGGGAGTCTTATTGTTTCTATCTATCAATATCCCAGCAGTAGAGTGAGTGTATTTGCTCTGCGTCTCTGAGAGGGCAGTAGGGGGGGGGGGGGGGGGGGCTCGGCAAGCTTTGTTGTCTCGATCTTCCGTTTAATCCAACTGTAAAAACAAGGGTATCATATATGTTTATAAACATCCTCATCCTTCCGTGGATCACCACATTCCGTGCCTCCAGACATGTTCCCACCGCCCCGCGCATATCAGCGATAGCAGAGGGAAGATTTGTCTAGGGCACCTTCTCCATAAAGCACGATAACTCCGGAGCAATCTAGCACTCTCCTAGAACTTCTACGATTAACGACAGCGCACCGGCCACCTCCAGAAACCCCGACAAAGAAGAGGGGGGCTACTGAATCGTCCTCAAACTACAATCTACGACTTTTCTAGTTTTTATTCAACCTCGTCGAATATCACGCTGCCATCATGGGCGCTCACTCAGTGTCCACATTCCAGTACAAGGGATCTGCTCCTCTGTGCGACAGGGGGTGCCGCAAGGTAGCCTGCCTGCTCGACCAAATTAGTTATAAGATAGGTCAGAAGGAAGAAAAATCATTCGCGTATATTCAAGGCAGTCTAATTCTAAGTTGTTGGAAGATGTGGCTTCTCAGGACTCCATTACTAGATGGTTACCGCATCGGATTTGTTTGGTATAGGGATCCCGAGCTGGAGGGTCCGAGTAGGTCCTATTGGGAAACTGGCTTGGATGATACAGGACACGCTGTTCAAAGTGACTGCTAAACTCATGTAGTATATTAGTACTTCCTTCTCGCAGGAGATGGAATAGATGGACAAGTCTTTTCTCTACTCTTGGATGCGGTGATATTACAACAGGTTATGAGCCCGGTCAAGTGCTAATCCAATAGCCATGATGTCAAGCAACTATCTTGGCTCAAGCAGCAATACTGGTGGCACCATATCTGAAAATACCTACCGTTGCAAATATGGCCAAACACATGTACTCCTTCCGACGAACTATCATCGATGGTCACAAGACCTTCAAGCATTCCTGGAAATCGAACAAGCATTCAAGATTGTCCAGCAAGAGGAACTGGAGCCTCCTGCCAATCCTGCTGCCCGCCATGCATCTTGGGAAGAACGCAGAGTGAAAGCCAGAGTCATGATCTTCACCTCCTGTGGTCTAGCCACTCGCCAGCAAATTACTCTTGCAATGGAACCCTGGGTTATGTGGCAAACCCTGCGAGCAAAGTATGATTCTGCTGCATCTCGAGCAGGACGATTTGCCCTTCGGGGACGTTTCAATCGACTTCTCCTTTCACAGTTTCCCTCAGTTACTGCCTTCATTACGGAGTTGACCAAGTTGCGTCAACAACTCTCTGGCTCAACTGAGGAGGTCACTGACTCGACCTTCATTTCTCAACTTGTTCCCGATCTCCCGAATGAATATGACGCGATCGTACAAATAATGTCACGCGATGTGAATCTCACTGCTGATGACTTCATCACAGGAATTGTAGAACGTGAAGCCGAACTCGCGAATAAGAAGAGCCAAGTATCTGAATCCGGATCAGCAGACTCTGCCAATAAAGCACTGCTTGCAAGAAATCGTGCAAGTGCCCTTTTTACCAATACGGAAAGAGGAAATAAGTACTCACGCAGACCATATCCTGGTTTTGGTGGAGTACCACTGGGAAGAGGTAGAAGTAAAGCCCCATTTAGGGCAAGTCACAGTGGACAGAATGGTTCGGGAAGGAACTGGAGTAATGGAAACCAAAATGGGGTTGAGTGCTGGTACTGTACTCGGAGAGGCCACACCCAAAAAGAATGCCGGTTGAGGATACGCGCTGAAAGCCTCCGACGGAAGAGAGAGTCAACCACAACCGCTACCTATGCCAGTGTGGATAATGAGGAACCAACTGCTTTGGTAGCAATTGGAAGAGGAATGCGAGATACTGTAGGAACTTGGGTAGTTGACTCAGGAGCAAGTGATCATATCTGTCCTGACCGACGTGCATTTCACTACCTGAAGACCTTGAGTAGCCCAATTGTGATTACACTGGGAGATGGTAATCAAGTATTGGCTAAGGCAAAGGGCGTGGTTCGTCTGCTGCTATGCAAAGCACATTATATCGATATCGAGGCACTCTACTCTCCAGCTATGAAGTTTTCCCTGCTCTCGATTTCTTCTCTATCGTCTGAGTTTGCAATTGCCTTCCGCGAAAGGGTCTGCTACATCTCTCGTCAACTGATAGGATCCAAGGAAATTCCGATTGCCCAACTACAGCGAGGGCTCTGGAGATTGTATGGCAAGGCGATTCCAAAGTCCCATGGACCAGTTATCCAATTACCTTCTGCGAGCCATGATAATGCTGGAGTAGACTCGCCGAATTTAAATCTACAGCAGTTATCTACTAGTAGTAATCTCTTACTTAGCGCGATATCAACCAAAGAAGAAGAGATTGCCTGCCTATGGCACCAACGGCTAGGACACTTACATTTCGCAGCTATCAGGTCCATTCTTGGCTGCAAAGTCCCGCTCAGCAGTGCGCTTTGTGAAACCTGTATAAAGACCAAGCACTGTCGCCGATTCATTAAGCGCCCAGTTCCGCGAGCAACTAGACCCTTCGAGACGATTCATTCTGATGTCTGCGGTCCCTTCAAGTGCCTGTCCTTTTCGGGTGCCCGATACTTCATTCTATACATAGATGACTATACCCGCTTCTGCTGGGTTTATTTTCTTCGTACAAAGGAGGCGAATGAGGTTACTGGACGCTTTCAGGAGTTCAGAGAGAGAGTTAGAAAGATCTTTCCACAATGGGAGATCTCAAAATTTAGATGTGATAACGGAAAAGGAGAATATGATAATACCTTCTTTCGTGGAATTCTCAGGGCCACAGGAATCCAGTTCCAGCCTGCACCACCCTATTCACAACACAAGAATGGGATCAGTGAACGGATGATTCAAACCATACTGTGTAAGGCAAGAGCGATGCTCTTAGATGCCCGTCTACCCGCTGCTCTCTGGGCAGAGACTGTGAATACAGCTGTCTACCTACACTCACTATCTCCATCACGAGCAATAGCCAATAAGTCACCACATGAGATGCTTTATGGAACGAAGCCAACCATGAACCATCTAAGACGGTTTGGGTGTATTGCCTACAAGCGGATTCCAAAATCACAGCAAAGAGATCCTAAATACGGTGAGCGATCAAAACATTGCATCATGTTAGGATATACCGCGACAACCACGATTTGGAGACTGTGGGACCCCGACTTGAGGACAACAATTCGCACCTCGGATGTAATATTCGATGAGTCCTATCTGGCTAGTAGTCTAGTCCAGCCAGAGGACATATTCGGTTCTTTACTTCCCCAGAAGCCCGAGACTATTGAGGTAGAAGAAGAAGAAGAAGAAGAAGAAGAAGACTACGTGAAACCTGGAGTGGAACTGCCAGAGAATTCAGTTCCCATAATAGTAAATCCTGTTGAGGAGCAACTTGAATGCCAAAGCAATGAGCCGAACCCCGATGCTATAGAGGTAGCTTCACCAGTCACAAAGGCCCAATCACGGCCTCCTCAACAGAAGACTTTAAAGAAGTACAAGAAAGCTGGGCCTGAACCAGAAGTGTTAGCGCCACGACGCTCTGGACGCTTGAAATCATTAGCCGCTGCTGCACTCACAAGTACCACACCTTCTATGGTATTGGGTGACGATCCAATTACCTACGATGAAGCTATTAGGTATCCATGCTGGCGTCAGGCCATGCATGATGAGTTTGAAAGCCTGCGCAGCCATGGTACTTGGAGATATGAGAGAGCTACAGATAATATAGCAGCAGCTGGCAAGTCCGTGATTGGGTGTAAATGGGTATACAAGACAAAGACTCTCCCCAATGGCTCATTGAAGGCAAAGGCAAGACTGGTGATAAAAGGCTACGAGCAAACAGTATATGGAGAAACCTTTGCACCGGTAGCAAGGCTGACAAGTCTACGGATGCTAGCTGCACTTGCTGCAAAGAATGATTACCATACTGATCACATGGATGTCATTGGAGCATTTCTGAATCCTACAATCGATGAGAAAGAATATATGGAGCTACCAGAGGGAATTGAGTGGCTCGATCCAGCTGCAATAAAAGAGAGTAGTAGAACTGGTGTAGTTGTATGCCGCTTGCTTAAAGCACTCTATGGACTCAAACAAGCGCCTCTGCTCTGGTATAAAGAAATCGACGGTTTCTTGAAATCAATAGGATTCCTTGGCTCCTCCTATGATCCAAATCTTTACATGTCTAGTTTTGATGTCTTCCTACTTCTGTATGTTGACGACATACTCCTAGTATCGAAGACGGCTTCCGAAATCCAACGAGTAAAATTCTTACTTAGCCAAAAGTATCGGATGACAGACCTCGGAAGAGCTACTTGCTTCCTAGGTATTGAGATAAAGCAAGAACTGGACTCAACTACCTTGAGTCAGTCTCGCTTCATACATACAATCCTACGCAGATTTCAGATGGAAAACTGCAATCCAGTTCAAACACCCTTGGAACCAGGAACTCAAGTTCTTACCACAGATGATCCAATTTCAGCTACAGATCAGAAGACATATCAATCCTTGATCGGAAGTCTTATGTATCTTGCCCTTGCTACGAGACCAGACTTAGGATTTACTATTGCCTATCTTAGCAAGTACAACTCAAAAGCTACCTTACAACAATTCCAAATAGCCAAGCGAACTCTACGATACCTAAAGGCCACCATACACCTAGGCCTACGCTATTCGAAAACGACTAAGGACGATTCTGGATCACCGCTGGTAGGCTATAGTGATGCAGATTTTGCCGGAGATATACAAGATCGAAAGTCTACCGGTGGCTTTATATTTCTTATGGCTGGTGGTGCCATATCATGGCGTTCTAAAAAGCAACCAATGGTGGCTCTTTCTACAACAGAGTCTGAATATATTGCTTCTTCAGAGACAGCAAGAGAGGCGTTATGGCTTCGAGGAATCTACTTAGAACTATGTCCAATTAAGCATCTCCCTCCTACTCTAATTAACATCGATAACCAGAGTACAATAGATCTTACCAACCGTCCTCAATTCCACGAGAGGACAAAACATATAGATGTTAAACGCCACTTCACCCGCGACGCAGTACAAAATCAGGAGATCTCAATCTCATACTGCCCTACAGATCAGAATACTGCTGATATTCTAACAAAGGCTCTTCCGAGAGCCTCACACTGGAAGCATATCAGTGGCATGGGACTATGCAGTATTGAAGTTGACTGAAAGTTATATTTCATTTCTGGCTCTATTCCATATGACTGTATTCCTTTATTTATTTATTTATTTTTATCATGGTCTACCTGTATGTGACACTCTTTTCCTACCCTTAAGCTGCCTATTTAAAGGCCCGAGGGAGGTTTTTAACGAGGTCACAAAGCAATCTGTTGAGAATCTAGGCCACTTCTCTATTTTCTTTTTTCTACCGCAGTTATCCTAGGATCCTTCGAAGAGTGGGGGTGTTGGAAGATGTGGCTTCTCAGGACTCCATTACTAGATGGTTACCGCATCGGATTTGTTTGGTATAGGGATCCCGAGCTGGAGGGTCCGAGTAGGTCCTATTGGGAAACTGGCTTGGATGATACAGGACACGCTGTTCAAAGTGACTGCTAAACTCATGTAGTATATTAGTACTTCCTTCTCGCAGGAGATGGAATAGATGGACAAGTCTTTTCTCTACTCTTGGATGCGGTGATATTACAACATAAGTAGCCGGGTTTTACAAGACATGATATCATACTACCCTTGGCGCGCTACCAACTGCACGAGTACCCGCGCACTGTAACCAATCATTACTCCAAACACGGAAAAATCATCACAACTAATCTACTTGTACCCCCAAATAGCACCAGAGCCGCAGCACCATATAGCGAATTCCCCTGCAGCCCAACCATCCAATCAAACACCCTGTGATACTATCCCTAAGCAAAAGGCATAACATAATCCAATACCGGCTCCATCAAACCCGCAGACTGCGGTATGCACATACCCAACCAACAAACCCATCCTAAAAACACCCAACTATATCAACCCAACCTCATCATAAATAGTAAGGGGGGAGATTAAACTAAATTTTTCTTTTCCGTCAAAGACTCCGCCCCAATACCAAATGGTTTGCCACCTATCGCAGATTCGTCGAAGAAGTGACAGGTATAAGTTTAACGGACCGGTTTGCCTAACCATACCCAACCCCCCACCCACACAAATCGTGGGCTTAAACAAATAAATAAACTGAGCTAAACCAACTCGCCGGGTTAAGCCACCATTCAAATTTACCATGAAATAAAGCTATAAGCAAGCAAACGCGAAATCTACCTCTGCCATGCCGATTCTTGAGAACGAGTGGAATTAAACGAAAGAAAAAAAAAACCCACCCAGTTCGCCTGCAAGAGGAATAAGGAATGGAAAATATGAAAAATAAAATAAAAACAGCGGAGGATTGGTACAAGATGTATACCGCCCGGGAAAGAAGGGTATTTTACGCTTGCTGAGGATAAGGCGCGCTATGATAATGGGCATGGTATAGTGTGGTATGGTGTAACAATTCTCCTCTTGAAACGCTAAATGCAGGGTGGAAAGCAAAGCAAAGCAAGGTATCACATCATCTCTTCATCTTCTGAACCTCTTCAAGATAAATATCTCCCCCCTCATCACTTGCCCACCTTCTCCACGCTTCATGGTAGGCATCTTCCAAATCACGCACCCAGCGCTTAGTATCGAAAAGCGCTGACTCCCACCGATGTTCAAACAGCACCTGTCTGATAGCCCTTAATTCTCCAATCCCCCTCCCCTCATCATTATCATAAACAAGATTGGACACCAACGCCACTGCCCGGTCTTCATACTCCTCCTCGCTGCCAACAATAAGGCTATTGGCCATCGCCTTCCCCTCCGGCGTCTGCGGGACTGCAGCGCGGAGAATGGAGGCGGCGATGCGGGAACACATTTTGTGCTTATGTCGTGGGAAGGTCAATAATGGTGTTCCGGACCAAAGGACGTCTGCAGCAGTCGTGTGCGCGTTGCATTCCGGCGTGTCGAGGAAGATGTCGCAAACTTGCGCGCGGGATATGTGTTGGAGCTTTGGAGCTACGTCTGTAAAGATTATGCGGGAGGAGACCTCCCCCCCTGCCCAGTCAACTGCGAGGGCTTTTAGGTTATTCTCGCCGAGGTCGGGAAAACGGAGGAGCCAGAGGATGGCTTTGGGCACACGGGAGAGGATTCGGAGCCAGGTTCTGAAGGTTGTCGGCTCGATCTATAACAGTGATCAGCGGTGATATAAAATGGTAGTGGCGATATGGAAGGCTGGGGGTCACACCTTATACAGCTGGTTAAAGTTTCCAAGGATTACATTATCCGGTTTAAGTTGAGGGAATAGCTCCTTCCTTTTGGCCCACCGGCGTGTCTGCTCTTCCTCCCAGCTTAATTGTCTTGATTTAGAATCCGGCGCACTCTGCCTATGGTCGCAGCAGAAAAAGCTGTACTTGGCAAATATAATATTCTCCGAATAAACCCATTCCCCATTATCGTTTGTTGTGCCCTCATGTCCTTCATCTTCAAAATCGACATTTCGTCTCCAGGGTCGCAGAGTTTCCGCGGGAATCGCTGTCGAGTCGGCGTAAAGATAGTCACACCATTCGGCCCCTAAGGTGCCCGCAAATCCCATAAAGCTCATCTGAACTGGCGCTGGCCTGGCGGCGAATATCTCATTCCGGGCGCCTCGTGTAAAGCCATTAAGGTTAATTAAAATATGGATACCGTCGTTGACAATTTGCTGGACCAGACGATCTGGCCCCCAGCTGTGGGCATCATGGAACACAGGTGATTCCCTCTCAATCTGTTTCCTATGCTCTGAGTTATCGCTCGCGGTGGTAGCATAACAGTAAGCCTTAGCACGAGCTGGATCATGGAGACCAAACACGGACTGCATTAGATGGGCTAGAGGGTGATTATTAAAGTCTGATGAAACATAACCAATTTTCAGGTAGGGCGCTGGTGGTGCTGGTGGCGGGAAAACATGAGGAGGAAGCCATGGCGCTCGTAATGTAGAACAGGATATTCGCAATCCATTCCGCTGAGAGATCATCCTAACTTGTTTAGCTGAAAGCGGACAAGTGAATGTATGAAATGGAAGAACTGTTGGAGCACTTGGGGTTGATAGGCTCGATGGAACTGTGGGCCTGGAATATTCGCTCAGGGGGTTCTCAACACCCTGGACATATTTTTCTTGATACCACCTCCAAACAGTCCTCCGAGATGCCCTCTCGATGAGTCGGATAACCTTTGCCCCTTCAAACCGTTTCCCAGCCCAACCCTCAACCCTTTTCCTTAACGAACTCCTCCTTTCCTCTGACCATCTTGCCCCGTCCGCCTTCTCGAGTTCCCTCAATAGCGTGTCTGCGACCCCCGAAACAGCCACTACGCCTTTCCCCCAATGTTCTCCGTCGACCAACTGTTTCTCTACGATCTCCACAACTCTTTTCATCCACCCACTGGACTCTATTCCAACTCCTCTAGCATCCATCAATCCCCCATTGTCATCAACATGCCATCGATCTCTATTCCCTCCATTTCTCACAATACCACCTCTTCCCTTCCAATCGCAAACACTATTGAGGGCATTTGCCAACCCGCAAACGGCCTCCGCAAACTCCGGACTAGCTTTCACGGCCCTGCGGTAAAACCCGATGGCATCACCGATACGACCCTGATCCTTGACCGCATTGGCTAGATTCGCGAGCGCAATATCGAAAGTGGGGTCACAGGCAACAGCCTGTTCATACATTTTGATTGCCGTATCCAACCGGTTGATATCCTTGAGCAGACTACCCAAATTGGTATATAAATGCGCATGACGTGAATCGAGACTGAGTCCATAGTAATAGTACTGCAATGCGAGGTTGATGCCAGATCCCTGTCCAGAACCTGGCAGCCGTGGAACTACGACAGGCGCTGGCGCCGTCGCCAACGCAGACACTTGCTGAACACTTGCCAGCAAAATCCCGACATTATTGGCCGTTGAAGGGCTAGGGTGCAGCGAAAGGGAAAGGTAGTACAGGGCTAGGATATCTTTGACGTCGGCGGCTGACCTTGGCCCTCCAGCGCCTGCCCCATGCCCAGACGACATACCATCCTGGAATATTTTTGCGAGCGAGAGGAGAGAATTACTTGCAGTGGATATGGCCGCTCGCTTGGCTGCCGCACTTGGAATATCGCGTAGTCCCGGAAGTTCTCCAGTTGGTGGGAACACAAACCTAGTAGTGTGAACGGCCTTCTCCGGAGTTAACAAGACTGGACCCGAATTAGCTGTAGACAGTTCTCCTGAGACGTAGACACCATCGACGGCTGGTCTAAGCACAGCAAGGATCTTGTTTATTAGTCCCCTGATTCCACCCCGTTGCATATCAGCGCCAAGCAATACAGCATCTTCAAAGGCTTTGGCCGCGCCAGCATTGTCCCCCAATGTGTAGAGCATATTTCCCTTCGCATGTATCAAAGCTAGCATACGACCATTGTCGGACGAAGGAATAAGGAATTCGCTCGATCCATGGCATACGACACTCTTGGCTGAAGGAAAGAATTTGGCATGGCTCTCCTCCGTGTCGTAATCAAACTTTAACTCCGGCAACGCTGAAAGAGACGTTGAAGATAATTCGTCACTAGACCCACTGCTGCTGGGGCCGGGGTTTCTTCCGCCCAAGCAGCTCGGGCGGCGAAGCTTAGACTCGACGAAATTGATGATATCGACAGCCTCTCTCCCACGATGCTCGCCACAAAGCAGACCAACCAAATGCTCAACTGCTTCAAAATAGCTGGGACGTTTCTTGACTGCACGAAGCCAATATTGCTCTGCTTCCTCACGTCGATTTAAAGAAAGAAGTGTCGCAGCTAAATTTGATAGTGCTTCCACGTGACTATGTACATGAGAGATGTCAGCATCTTTGGATGAAACGAAAATCGGACACCGTGAGAGGTTGTACCCGTGATCCACTTCCAAAATTTTGGAATACCAGTCAATCGCTCTAGTTAGATCACCCAAACCCTGCTTGAAATATTAGACTCGCCCCTTTTACCGAGGGAATAAAAACTTGGTGAAAATGGCACAAACATATGCTAAACATCCTCCTAAAAGCATCCCGTCAAGCCAAACCCAATTACTGCTAGCACATAACTCGTTCAACATGTCCAACGCTGCCATAGCTGAAGCAGTCGCTGATGATGGCCTTTGATTGATTACATTACCAAAGCCACCAAGGGGCGTGACATTGAGCATATGTGGCGCATTATTACCGATACCGCTAGAAGCTCGGTGTAATGAGCCCGCAGAATAGCAATCCCTCGGCTGCTTCTTCTCGTAAGATTGCTCACCACTAGACCAAATATCATGAGTGCTGTGCTCAGGAGGATGGTCACTGCCGTCAGGAATGTGTGCTCCATCAACTCTGTTAAAATTATATCCATCATTACTTTCAAATGACGGATTTAAATGAGATGAAGATGTGCCAATTTCCGTGTGATTTTGTTCCTGGCCGATGCCAGGTCTCATCCGTTTCCTTCGGTCTATAGCTCCCCCATTCACAGTAAATCCTCCAGGCGCGCCGTTTGGGGGTGACGGCACGGGGCTTGGGGCGGGAAAGAGCTGTTGGGCACGGGCATTATCAGATCGCCAGTTGCTCACCTGAGGCTGTAAGAGAGGCCGAGGAAACAATCCAACCTTTAACTGTGTCCGCGACCTATTAGTCTCCTGAGAATTACCCTCTGACTGTCTTTGCTGCGCTTGAAGAGCGGCCAGAAGGTCAACATAAACCCCATGAGCCCATGCTAAGACCTTATCCCGAAGCTGAGGATCTGCAGTATCGTGGTGAGCAGTATTAGAGCCTGGCCCATCAAGCTGAAGATGTTGAAGTTGGACCTCCGGGGTATTCACCGAGGGGGAATTCAGCGGATATGGCGACGTTATGTGTGGCGGGAATGTCGAGACGGAAACAGAATCTATCGCTGGAAGTTGTTGGGGAGTCCACAATGGGTCTCCATTCATTTGATGCGGCGATGGGGTATAAACCGGGTTCACATAGTATATAGGAGCCTGCGGTAGCTGTGTAGGAGCCGTGTTTCCATTTCCCCACGCACCATAATGACCGTACCAGTTGCTATCCCTTGGCACGGGATTGTAGTTGCCGCAGCCCATTAAATCATTAAGATCATCGCAGGAAGCGGTTGGTGCTGTTATAGGGTTGTAGAAAGGTTGAAACCCACAAGGCCTTCCCCCCATGTAAATATTATCAGATATTGGTGGGACCATCTGATTTTGTTGAAGTAAGAACTGACGAACATATGGGTCTAGGTTGTCGTCTAATGGTGTCTGGCTGCTTGGTTGGGTAACCCACATTGTTGGGGCAACATTCCCTCCACCGGCTGTCATATCCGCACTTCTCAATTCCCCTCCCCCATCCCAAGGTCTCACTCCTTGGCCAATGCTATTATCCCAGGACAAATGCCTCGCAAGCTGAGGATCTGGATGGACTTGTGGACTGTTTGATTGCGGTGTAGGGAGGAGTATGTGCTTAGTTGGCCTTGCGGACCACTCCACCGGGGCCGCGTCATACGCAGCGGGGAGGGTCCCCGATGGCGTCTTCCGCCGAAGTAAGTTCTCCCGGTACGTGAGTTGGGAAGGGGCAGGCACGGCTGCCGAGAAGGGCTGGGCTCGATACATTGGCCGGGTAGGTAGGCCTTCCTGCGAAATACCCGGGTGTTGAAGAATTGGTCGGTGGTGGTGCTGATGTTGAAAATGGTGTGAACCTAGGGTGTTAGGGTTGGAAGGAAGTAGAAGTTTGGATATTAGCGTAGGTGCAGCGGCAACTCGTGCTCCCGTCTGATCACTCTGATGTCGATGGAAAGCGGGTGAAGGCAACATTCCGAGAAACGGTAGCTATAGAATAGCTCAAGGCTGAAGAAGGTTTGCGGCGACGGTGACCGACGTTGTAGAAGTGAAATAGGGAAGGGGGTTGATGAAGGCGACGCCAGGCGGCGGTCGCGGTCGCGGGATGACGCGAGACGGTGACGGCGGTTTCGTCTTGGTCGAGGGGTCCTGCTTAGACGGTTGCCGCATTAATTAGCTGATCCGTCCGGCGGTTTGTATCTCTGCTATTCTTGCAATTCTCCCCTTCTGTCTACCACCGCCCCTATCTACTCGCGAATGTGGTGAAATAAAGGTGATGACGGAGATGAGATGGTGGGGGTAAAAAGAGCTTCCTAGACGACTGGAACCACCTCCCACTTCCTCTGGGGGCCTCACTACCACAGCCTCCCTATTGTGTGTAATTGGGGTTTCCTTCTTATCTTCCCTCCCCTTCCTCGGAACAGCTTCTGTGATGATGACTCTGGGTGGCTGGCAGGGCTGGGATTTGGGGGGGGGGGACGAGGAATTTCGATGAGACGGCAGCAGTGGAGATAGATAGCAGACATGTGAGACGGCCAACCGTCTCCCTCCTGTCAAGATCCGCTTACCTCAAGGAAGCCAGTCCAAATCCGACCCAAGCTTGTACGGTATTTCTCGCACTCCTCACTCTCTTCCCTTTTTTCTCTTCCCTCCAAAAAAAACCTTCTCCCTCTTACTTTTTGTCCAACCGACAGAGCTGTTCTCACCCGTACCTATTTTTCCCTCCTCGCTCTCAGCTTCCTCACTCGGGCCCTGTGCCCTCCCTCTCAACGGCTTCTCACCCCAGCACCTGAATCTCGAGGGTCGATCTCTCACCACCAAATCCCTAAGGGAGCTAGATCCCAAAAATAGGCCAACCAGAAGGGAAAAAAGTGGGAAAAGGGAAAGTTGAAACGGGGAAGGAGAAAACAGGTAGAGGGTTTAAAACAGATGATATGAATGGAAAGAAATTGTTAAGAAGAGGCGGAAGGGTAATCAGAAGTGAAAAAGCGCGGCGCCCGCTTGAAGTAGAAAGCGACAGGATAAGAAGAAAAAGGAATTGTCGACGGCCTAAAGCTATTGATTGATTAATTATTTTTTTCCCTGTACTCTCCCTTTTTCTCTCACTTCTCGGTCTCCTTTTCGACAAAGGGAAAAAAGTTGTACGGTACTATGTCGACGGATCAGTCCGTGGTTTTCCAACCTTCCATCACCTTCTTAGCGCTGGGCAAGCAGGGCCACTTGTGGAGCAATTCGTTATGTTGGGCGAATACAGCTTCCCTGTCCAACACCTTTCCAAGACAACCGAAGAAACCACAAACACTGCTAGGTACCGAGAGAAGAGACCAGCAAAAGGGACAGCACGGAAAACTTACACCAAGAAGAGTATCTGCTCGGCAGGCCCCTCCTGCGAGCACCGGGCCGAATAGAAATGCGACGATCCTAGAAAATCTGACCACTTCACGATAAAACTAAACGCCTGCCTACTACCGAACCCCGTTTTACCATCCAGATTTCAATCGAAGATCATCCCGCAACAAACAATCAAAAAGGGAAAAATATAAACACAAGCGAGAAGGCGGAAAGGAGGTGAGGTACGAGCAGAAGAAAGTCGAGTTAGGTGGAAGGAGAGAGAGGAAGAGAGAGGAATATGAAACGGTCTGAGGGGGGGACGACTTGCTAATGAAATGTTAGCTGGATGAAGCTGAGCGTCTCTGAATAAACTGTGCAAGGTCAAGAGTACTGTACAGCACGGGTGTGCAGGGGCATGCATATATTTGGCCGCATGATGCAGGTGTGGCAGCCCGCAATTATGTGGCGCGAAAGAAGGCTTGACAGACGAATAAAACGCCAGCTCAAAGCCGTTACCCCCCTCCCGCCGGTCCAATCGCCCCCAAAAATGAAATAATAAAAAGGAAACCGACATCACATCAAATAGAAATCATATCACTTCCTTTCAACTGCTCTCAAAACAAATAAAAAAAGAAAAGAAAAAGAAAGAAAGCATACGGTACCCAATTCTCATCTCATGCACCAATCCACCGGCCTAGTAACCGAAGAGGCAGGTTCCAACAGGAAAACACCACAAAAACCGTTACTCCTACCCGGTATCCACAAGGATCTTACCTACAGTCCCAAAGGTTATCGTATGTAGCTCACCCGCACACCGTTGTAGGAGTGGATGGATCGCAACAAAACTCCAAACCCGAGCAAGCGGGGCAACTGATTTCCCGCGACGCGATCTTTCCCCTAAATAGCCACGGCTCACACCCTTCGGCCCTTCCTATCCATTGCGAGGGAGGAGGAGAGAGAAAGGGCAAAACTGTTGCTCCGTCTGAGCAGCTCACCGTTGGTGGGGGGGGGGGGTCCACGTCTTGGCGGAGGGTTGATTGACTGATTGGTTGCTTATCCTCGGTTGCATTTTGTATCATATGCGGCACAGATCATTTACATTCCTGGAACGACCTGAGGCTGCTAAGACTGCGCAGCTTATTATCGGACCCTTATCATCCTGATCCACCCAGCGCCGTTCCGCAAGGACTCGAGAACAATAACGGGAGAGTAGGCTATGACACCGGTAGACTAACTTATTATATTCCTGTCCCCAGAAGTGTGATGGTGCTGGCCGAAAGGGAAGTGTAGATTGTCCACAAAGTTGGAGAGCTCCGGTGCATAGCGACAAACTACATCGCACCCAAACATCAACGCACCCCCCCACCACCATGCCAAATGAAAGGAGCCGGTGTAGGAGAAATGCTGTGAACCCTATATGCGACTTGGGGAGACGAGTATTTGTTTTTTTCATTAGATTCTGTGGTGCACCTCGAGCGAAGTTAAATCCCCATCTTGATTGTCGCGAAATTCTGATGGAGAATCGTGTCAAGCTGTATGATACCGTAAGCGTTGCCAAGTGGTTTGGTGGCTTTAGGCACTATCCGCCGCCGCACCTTCGGTTTTGCCAAGTACCGGTACCGACATTCGTCGAATACTCGAGTACGGCAAGTTAGTCGAACGCCCGAAAACCCACATTGGGGTGCGGTATGAGTGCTCGAGTACGAGTACAAGTACCAGTGTGCGGTACCGGTACAAGACTACAAGTAGACGGAAGGGATTCTCCGTCCCAGCCAGTCTTACTCGAGTACTCGAGTACTCCTCACCGGTATCCTCCTCGTCCTAAAGTATGATACTCGCAAAAGTACTAGTACTTTGCGCCCCAGGCTACGCACACACAACAAAAGGGGAACGAAAAGAAAAAAAAGAATACAGTATCCTTTCCCCAACACGCATGATTCCATAGCCGGACCACAGTATCAAACCGTAACTTTATCGTCCTTTCCTCCTCCTCCACTCGTACAACCAACAGAAGCACACCTTCCCTTCACCCTCCCATACAATCATTCCTGCCGCACCGCACCCGCCAAAACGCCTCCCACTGCCATGATACTTTACCCGTGCATTGCGTACTGTACATGTACTGTACTAATCGAGCCTGCAGATCACTTCCCCACCACGACCCAACAAATGCCTCCTAAAGCCGCGTACGGTAGGGAGTCTCACCACGCTGACTCAGATCCGGGATGTGCACTACGGCTCGAAGGGGTTCAGCGCAGTACAGTACGTGGGGAAACTTCCTGGTTCATGATGCAATGTCCCTGCTGGCTTGGGAAAAGCCCAATAGATAAGGGACTAACGCTGCAAAGAGAAGGGTGGGGGTTCTCTAGAACTCTAAGTGTGGGATGCTGTCAGCTGGGAAAATTTTCAACACTAATGCTTGCACCCCTCCTTTCTCTACGGGTACTGTATCAGTACGGCGGTAGGTTTACTGCTCGAGCACCCTGTTGAACTCGGCACTGTAGGAGTAGGGTGCCAAACAACCGTCAAACCAACCACCTTGCTAGCCACCTCTAGAGCCGATACGGTACCGTACCGCAGTTCGTTTCCACAGCTCCCGGCTCACAAACCAAACTACTATCGTATTTGAACCGCGCTGAACCGGCGTGGTAAGATCACCTAACCGTGTCCAGTTTTCTACCCCTTTGATGGACGAGAAGTAGCCTCCAAAGCAAGTGGCTCCCAGGGAGTGCCTAACAACTCAATAATAGATTTATCGTATATGATGAGAAATATATTCAACAAGCCACCAATTTTGGGAGTTTAATACCTCTTGAACCCATGATTCTTGTGCCCCTCTATTGCCACTATGGATTGGTATTTTCTTCTTCTTTTTACTGCTTTCTAACCTTCTCCTTAGGCTTTCTGGTCAGAGTTTAGGTTTTTCACCATCATGATCCTCTTTAATTACCTCATAGGATCCTCAGGTGCTTTCTGTAGAACCATTGATTCAAATTTTTAAGGGTGTATAAAATATTGCTACTAAACTTCCTACTAATTAGATTATTACTTTATAGAAGAAATAATATGCACTGCATTTTTCAATATATATAGGACTTAATTTAATATTATAAATTTATAATTTTGTCTATATATTTAGAGCCATTAATATCATGTTCAAACATGCATAGATCTGTAGAAAACCAACTTGCAAAACAGATGGTTTCCAAACAGATAACAACCAAAAAAAGATGGAAAGAAATATATAAAATAAAAAATAAAAATAAAAATAGTGGACGCAGTTACAACCGATAACCACAAAGAAATCCCGAATTTCAAAAAAAAAGCATTAAATTCACTGAATCGTTCATTCTGTCGAGACAAACTCCCCACCGCATGGGACAAGGATTCCATCACTGCGCTGTTACGTACTGTACGGTAGTGTCCTGGAGCGGAGGGGTGGGGCAACCCCCTCAAACCCTCGACGATCGCTTAGCGTCTCTCGAAAGTGGCGGGAAACCTTGGCACGGTTACAGATAACCGTCGGATCGACAATCCTCTAACAAGGATGCGCATACCGGCCATGCTCGTAAAAGGGAGAACCGTGATCAATTACCGGGACTGTACTAGCACGGGTAGGCGGTCAATCGGAGCGGCGAAATAAATTGGTTTTAACTTATATGAGTGTGATGTGATGAAGTTGGGTGGATTACCGTACCGTATCCTCCTGGTTTGTCCTTCTTCTCTCTTTCTTTCTCAATAGAGGGTTTCTTTCGGGTCTTTTTTTTTTTTTTTTTTCCCTTTTTTAGAGGGAGTCTTTTCTTGGTTCTTTTCTTCTTTCTTTCATTGCTGTGGCGGTGGGTTGTGGTGGTTGTGGTGGTGGTGCTGGTGGTGCTTTGGAAAAATGGTTCGGGTTTGGGCTGTCGTTGCGATTAGCGAGCTTGTGGTTTGGTTGGGGGAGTTGGCAGAGCGGGAAGCGGGTCAGGTTAGTCTACCGTAGACTACCGTACTCGTAGTCTGTGGGGACTGGAACGAGGTGCCGGGTGCGGTCCCAGCGAATATTCTGGAAATATCATAATATTTATCATACCAACGCTTGTTCGACACGGTTAGAGTCGCTGTTGTTTTTGTGGGGCACCCCGCGAAGAAGGATAGACGAGTGATTGGGTGATGTTCTAAGGCATTGAGCTTTTCCCCCCCCCCGGGGCGGTGGTTGTGCCGTAGAGTCATTGTCCATCACTCTAAGTTTGGAATTCAACTGGCGGTAAGTAGGTTCAGGCAGTATAGCGGGAGGGATATAATACCAGTAAATCAGTGGTGTTTTTATTTTATTTTCTTTCCCCTATCCTCCGCTGTTTTTCTGATATATGTATGGCCCGATTGTGATATCTCTGCTTTGCAGTATCACACTTGTAGTTTGGTATCACCCGTGGGCATTCCTACGAGTCTGGCCTTCGAGAATTGCGGTGAGTTTCCGCGGCTACGGTATGGGACGTCCTATGCTGTCACCGACCAACGACTGTCGCAGTGTCATACCCGAAAACTGCTGTGCTACCGGTTGTTCTAGTCTACCACGACTTCTTCTGGGGGATTCACCGAACGAGCACGGCGCCAATCAGACCAAAATACCAGAGTCGGCATCCCAATCTCCGAGTGTCACGCGCAAAGATGCTCCCCGACGATCACCTCCCATAAACAATTCCTCTCGGAACCTCTCCGAGCTCTACGGTGGGGCTATCGTGGACCACTCGGGGAGTGCGCTACTACTGTGCATGAAAAGAAAAGAAAAAAAGGAAAAAACTACGAGTAGGGTCACCATAACCGTGCAGCATCCTCATCAACTCGACTATCCTACCTAACGCAGCGGAACCAGCTTCCCGAGAGAAGCTCCCCAATTATATTCCCACACTGACATCCACCGCCACCCCCTCCCCGCACACACGGCGGCAACGATAATCCTAGGCAAGCTAATCATCATCATCATCATCCTCCTCCTCACAGGGCCCAAGGAATTTTTCATACCCAAACACTCTCTAAGCGTCCTATTATCTACCCGTCGAAGCGTGGGGTTACTACGATATTATAAAATATCTCGGGGATGGCCAGTCACGGTAATTGCCTCGCAAGGGGGAGGTTGGTCCAATGGCGTTAGCCGGGCGGGATTTAAATTTAGGGGGGGTACGGATTTGAAGGAAGTCTGATACATTGTGACAGCGGAACGGCACTGAAGTGATTTTGTCTGGAATAAATTGTAGGCATGCCGGGTATTTTTGGCGGAAGCGACCACAGTACTGTACCTGTAGGATTGGTCGTGAGGCGGGTTTGACCAACGGGTGGAGGGGAGATCATTGCGACAAACTAGTCCTATGGGGAGTGTGTGACCTAGGGACTCTTGGGCCTTTATGGCTCCTGTTGGCTGAACCCTCTCGTGGCCGCTGCCGAGAACTAGCATATCACGTCTCGATTCGAACCGTTTTTTTTCGGTTTTTTTTTTTTTTTGCTTCATCGATTCTCTTGTCGTATCGGTGTGCGCGTCATGTATGATATTAGAGAGGAGGGTCACCATAGATCACTCGGCTGAGGAATGCCCGATATATTATCGGAATTGTTATGATACTTCGGTGCGATGGAAAGTACACGCTTGTCCGCACTACCTACTGCACAACCTGGGGCATCATGATATGGATAATGATAGCATATCGATGTATATAGATCAGACCGCCGGTACAAATAAATAGGGTGGACTCGGGAGCAGACAACATAAAGTCTCTCAAAAAATTGATCTTTCAACCACCGGGTTCTACATATATCAAGCTATATATATTCCTTCTTTCAATACCGACTCCTTGTGTGTGACCTCCTTTCCGAGCACTGTGGTTGAGAAAAAGAAAAACAGAATACTTCGAGACGGCTCGTAAGTCGAGCCATATCCAAAATAGTACAGTGCAATGTTAAAACATCTCAATTGTGACAGGAACTGCCATTTTTTCTTCTTCTTTTCTTATGATACCTGCTAGATAGGACCTTATAGCATTACTACGACACGAATTCAAATAATATATCATACTGACTCCCCCGGTTCGAAACCACGAGTCTATTTCAAACCCAAAATTGGATTCCACTGAGATCGCATTCTACTTAAATGCCCCCACCGGATTCAGTTCCCCATTTATCGTAGCATAAGTGGGAGTTTCCGCTACCGTTTCTGACATTATGGGCTGTATGTTGTATCGACTTATCCGAGCTCAACTTGACGGGTTGGTATTCTTGGGGTGGCCGATCTCCTCGAACAAATCGAAGAAATAATAATAATAGTAGTAAGAATGATAAGACTATAGCATCAAATTTTTTTTCTTTTCATTTTTCATTTTTCATCGATGGCCCGTCCGGCACATAACCGTCAAGTTAAATACCGTAGTCCAAGGGCACGTCCGGCTGTCTACGGATTTAGAAATTGACAAGGGTCAGAAAACACACCCCACAAGTCGCGCGCTTTCAACTGTAGTTATTCCCAGGTTAGCGCAATCCACATTGAAGCCCTAGAAGTGTACGGTATTTGATCCATGCCCAGCATACCAGGTACCATATCATGAAAAAAATAATAATAATAATTTGAAAACACTAGTATCTAGGTTTGTACGATATAGACAAGGTCTCGCGAGATGGGGCCTTCCTGCACATCCACTCGAACCGGTGGTAGGTAGGTACAGTACCCGTACCGCACCCAAACTCTGCGCAGTGTGCCATTTCCACTGCTTCTTGATGGTGCTAGCCCGGCCTTGTTGACGCCGTCCCCGACACACCCCACCGCGTGTGTATATCGCTTCCAGGCAGCGTGCACGATCAATAAAGCCATCAAGAAACAATACCACAAATGTCATTGCGTCTATTCCATTCCAGACAGGCACAGCACAGCAGTGCTATAATATGATACCCAAGCAGGATAAACAAACCACCACCCCCCTACAAAAATCCCCATCGTAACTACCACCCGACACGACCACCGTCGAAGCCTGCTACCCAACGCAGCCAACCAACCAACCGATCAGATAAGACAACAGGCACGATGATGATGGTGAAGTATCGTTTAGCATTCCACACCCCGCCCGCCAAATCGATAAACCGAAATACCGGTATATCGACATCTGCGGACTTCCCGTGGATGGATGGATGGATAGGTACAGTGGATAGATAGATGGCTCTGCGATCACTTCTAGCCTACCACGCTTTCTTGTTGCTGTGCTACTCAGTCGCCGTCGGTATATCTATCTATCTATGGATTTATTTGGCTATTAGGCTTACTTATGATGGTCGGACGGTGCTTGTTTTTGTACAGTACTCGTATATCACTGTATGTGTCGGGGGGGGCAGTTTTACGACGGGTCTGGAGGAACTTTTCCCAGGAGGACCTTATCGGTCTGTAGTACGATATCTCGGAAATGTCAAAGTGGCATTATTGGCTACTTGGGGGCTGTGTAGTGGTGGTGCTGTGTTAAATATTTCATCTCGGGAGATTTTTTCAGCTCACGTAGAGAGAAAGGGTGGAGGTGCAAGGTTATACGAGTGACATTTTATGATGACATGTGGGTAAATTTCTACATATTCTTGGCTATCCATCTCGATGGATCGTGGCCGGGATGGGAAGGCGGCGGCCCGACAACCGAAATGAGGATACAAGTACCGTATCGTAATTTTCCCGTACGCACGTGTCTGGTATGAAGTGCTCGTGCCCCGGGATTTGAGTGGGACGAGAGTACCGGTAAATTGTTATTTGAGTCTGAATTTAGTACGGTACTGGTATGGATGCTCGGAGGCACATGAGCAATTTGCCATACAATCTCTTGATCCCTGTGTTCGGGTATAGAACAGTACGTGGTGCCAGATCTTGTGCATCGATACTGCCCCTTGAAACACACAACATTCGGTTGATCTCGGGTAGAGCCATTCCGAGCTGCCAGTACCCAAATCGGGAGGAGAAAAAAAAGAAGAGTTATTGCTTTTTCGGCATCCCGGGCTTCCAAACTTTCTAAATGCCGTGCGATACGTTACCCAAAGCAACAGCTCAGATGCCGGTGGACCTTTGTTTAATTCCTATGATGCAGGGATTGAGATAGTGCTACCGTTCTTCCGCCTCCCTTTTCACCCAACCCGAAATGCCCAATACCCCGCCGGGGCCGTTTCTACCCCCGGCTTCGCAGTCAATGTCGTTGCCTTCGTAGTAAGTATCATCATCCAAGCTCCATTTACGCACGGGCGTAGCAGTCGGCGCGGACGTGTAGCCTGCCCGGTACATTTCCAATCCGGCCCAAGCTATCATGGCAGCGTTGTCGGTGCAATACTTTTGCGGGGGAACGGCGATACGGATGTTGTAACCGCCATTGCAGAGGTAATTTGATAGTCTAGGTCACAGGATGTCAGCGCGAGCGAGGAGTGTGATATGGAGAGCAAACATGTTTTTCAGGAATTTATTCGCCGCGACACCCCCGCTTACGACCAAGGCACTCGGCAGCGTCTTGGAAGCTTCAAGAGCGGTAGCGATCCGGCTCGCAATGTGTTCGAATGCGACCATCATGACTTCCCTTCCTAGGGCCTTCCGTTCCTCCACCGAAATACTGCTTGGACCGCCATCTTTCGCCCAAAAGTATCTATCCAGAGTGCTTCCCAGCCCACAGAACGAAAAGGCATCGGAAAAGTGCACCTTCCCGTTCTTACTCAAGGGCTGGCAAAGTTTCCACTCCCCCCATTTTTCCAGCTTCTCCTCGTCTTCCTGCCTCCTCTCGGGAGTCTTGCGCGGATGATAGGCGTACTCTGGCTCCTCCTCGGGAAAGCAAAACCTCTCCAGTGCCGCGCCATAGGATACAGCCTCGGGGTGACCATCCATGACCGCTTCGGGCAGTAACCTCCTCGCACACTTGTCCACCATGTCACCCAACGCGATATCCATTGTCTCTGCAAGTATTCTGTGACTAGTCAACCCACGACTCTCTAGCAGGATTGTGTGTCCCCCGGAGACTAGCAGGGTCATGAATGGAAATTCCACCCCACCCTCGCCACCGTTCAGCGCAGCGACCAGTCGAGGCGTCAAGGCATGCGCTTGCATATGATGCACCCCGATCAATGGAACACCCCACGCTGCGCTCAACCCCTTGGCCGTGTCAAAGCCCGCCGCGAGCGCAGCGAGCATACCCGGACCCCGTGTCACCGCCACCAAATCCGGTTTCCGTGATATCTCTAGGGATTGCAGCAGGGGCAACAGGTTCCGCCGATGAAACTGCACCGACGCGAGAGGGTGGATGCCGCCGTAGACTCGGTTCGGGCATGTCAGCGTCTTGTGGGCCAGGAGGGTCGCTGTGCTCGGCGACCCGGGAGAGCTGCGGAGGAGGGCCACCGAGGTATCATCACTAGGGGCGGTCATATATCAGTCAGCATCGTGCGCGATTTTTAAGAATTTTGGAAGGAAGGGGACGGGGAGTACCAGGAAGTCTCGATTGCGAGGACCGTAAACCGACGGACGCGCGCGGCGCTCCGCAATCGCGGGACGGAGAGAAAGGTTGGGGAAGGGAGGAGTTTTGACATGATTGTGGAACGGCCGCAGCGCCGGGTGTCCGAGATCGACCCTCACCACAACCAGATCCGACAGCGAACGGGTTCCCACCAATGGTGAAGTTTTCGGAGCAAAAACTCTGTATGGAACCACTCAAAATTGGCTCCTCTTTAATTCTACAAACTCTGTTTGCTTTGACAAGGTGGGCGTAGTTCGAGAAGGGCGAGAAGAGGAGTGTTTTGGGGAAGAAGGAGGAAAGAGAATAATACAATGAAACACTACCAAATATATGCCGGTACTACTCTCTGTGTGTTTCTAAGCGGATAAGAAAAAATTGAACATGAAGGTACATAGATTTTCTGGTGTCTAGAACAGCGGTGATCTGATAGGTCTGGCGGTACCAGTATGATACCCTATGATACCCGAGTACGTATATACCGGTTGCGGGAAAAAAGCTTTTAGTTGAGCCGCGCCAAGACAGCCTATACGGTAGGGCCAAGTCCCTAATCTCACGTGAATACATAATACTCTACCAGTACTCGAGTACGGATACTGTCGGTGTATAGTATAATGTCCGCGCAAGTATCATATCTTACCCGAGAACTTCGATAGGCTCATATTCCCACTGGGGGAAGATAGTACTCGTACAATACAGGTCTACAGTACGGGCACCGCGCAATCTGAAACCCTGTGCCGTCGCGTTCTGGCGAGTTGCGACACAATTTACCGACAGTCGTCAGTGTGGGCGGCAAGCTCTGGACGTCCTTCATAAATTACTCTGCGGCTCCTTGTTGGCAGCGTTTATCGAAATGATGGGCGTTAGTGCAATATCACGCAAGTGCTACCGTATCATACGGCGTTATTGGACTGTACCAGTACACGAGCACTATGCTGTAAGAGAGTACCTCTCTGCATAGCACAGGTTACGCGGCCGGTTGGAAGCTGGTGGACCAAACAACTGAATGATACCCGTGATATAATGCTGCGCACCACCCCCTTAACCCACCGGCCTATCACAGCAAAACCCAGTCGCCTCACCTCACCTCACCTCACTTCACCCAGCTCACGCCAATGCCAATGCCGATATCACCAACACCCAGTATCACAGTCCAAGATGTAACCGTAAACGCCCCGACACGGGGCAAACAAAGGACCCGGGCCGAGCGCTTCACGCAGAGAACATTCCAGGGCTGGAGGGAGAGGGAGAGGGAGAAGCAAGCAAGCAAACCTCACCACCCACCCTTCCCCAGTATGGCGTGGGTTGAGAGTGAGCTCCGGTGAGCTCCTGTAGCACGCTCACCGGCACTGTGCCCATGTGCCACGATGCGCATCCCGAAATGTCCGTCTCGCGAAAGCCGGTCCATGATAGGGTTGCTGCCCTTGTCGCTGTTAGACGCCTGGGTGGTACGGTGCCTGTTTTTGTGATGCGAGCGGGGGAAGCCGTTCACAGGCGCGGGTAGCGCTATTATTTGGTGGCGTTAGGCAGCTTGGGGCTGGTGGACAGCGTGCTGCCTACCGTACCGGGTTGTCTCGGGATGTCATGGCTGGGGTACCGTACCGGTATTCTTTATTGTACAATATTGCGTTACCGTATACTGTACAGTACCTGTATCGTATCGTACTCTCACGGGTCGTTGGTTTGTCAGCCTCTCGACCTTTTTCCATTCATCTATCCGTTTATTCACTTGTTTATTTTCCCCCCTCGACCACACGACAGGAGCTCTGGCCCGTTTCCCCAACAGAGGGGGAAGGAAGGAAGGAAGGAAGGAAGCAAGGAAAGAAGGGGGAAATGCGGCTCGAATGAAAAAGAAAACCACCGAGAAGTATGCAGCAATGATTCCAGCACTGTTGGGAATCCATCGTTGCCCCGATCCCAGTCTGGGAAAATGCACGCGCTGGGCAGAGTGCTCGGGTGCTGGTCGGTCAGGCTCAACTCACTCAACCCGGAGAGAGATCCACTCATGTCAAGGATGGGATGGGGGCCATCCTTGCGAGTTGGGGGGGGGGAAAAAAAAAGTCAGAGCCTCAGTTTCGCGCCGACACTTTGTCAGGACATCCCTCGGCGCCCAGAATACTGTGCAATGCCGTCCTAGTGCTCATATCGCAATATGCATTAACACCATGAGACAAATATTATATAGAAGCCGAAAGGGCTTCGTGTCATCGGCCCTCGCGACGATATTCTACTTTGGACCTGATTGGCCTTTGGCCGATGTTGTGAGGCTGCACTTGTAGGTTTGGGTATCATGGGGACGAGGATGATTTGTCGGGCTCGAGCATACCGGTACCGTAAAAAGGGTTAATTCCGTGCGCCTACTGTATGAGTGGGCTGGCTGATGACGATGGTGGGGGGCGGTTTTCGACACGACCGAGTGGAGGCTTGGGACTACCGTGCTGCAGTGAGGGGTGAGAAATTGGGTTCGTGCTAGTACTGTACAGTACGAGCACCGGAGCCGGTACGGTAGCCTTGTTGCGAGGGAGAAAAACTTCTCCCCCGAGGTAAGGTACTAGCACTGTACGATAGAGGAAGGCCGAAGGCGTGTGTGCCATCGTACCGTATACATACCGTGCCTGGCAGCGGAACAAAACCGCTCACAAGATAGCCTGGTCCAGGGTTAGCGGAGAGCGACTGCAGGTACGGTACGATATGGTGCGATCGCGCTGTAGTCCCGGTTCAGGCTGCCGTGGTGTGGTGCCCGACATTTTTTACGATATCATCCCAAATCTGCCAGCGCTCACACCGGCAACCCACAGCCCACGAGACCGTATCATATCATAATCACTCTCCAGCCATCGCAGCCAACCAGACCTCTACCCCCCAGCCCATCCTCAGCCGCGACAACCTCCCCCAAACGGCAAGTGCAACCAGCCCTGACAAGCCGCCATCTCTCATTCGCCATCCATCATCCCCCTCTCCAGCAGCCAGGCAATTGGCCCCCGCAGCGCCAGCGCAAACGCGAAACGAAACACCCGTCGTTCAGCTCAATGTGGCTTCCGGTATGATAAGGGCGCTCGTGATTCACGGTGACGGACGAGGCGTGAGGCGTGATTGGTCCGTGGTATGCAGAGGAGATGATGCATCGAGGGGGGGGTGATGGGTGGGGGTTATTGCGTAATTTGGGGGGGGGGGGTGGATAGGGGGTTTGTGAGGATTGCCATGATATCGGAATGGTATGCGGAGTCGGAGATTAATGTGCAGTCGCACGCACCCCGCTGTTGAATTATGCTATGCAGCTATCTAACGAATGTGGATCGATTTCTCGGGGTTTCAACCCCTGTCCCTATAGAGATTTCATTAGCCGTATCGAATAACGAGCATAGCTATGAAGCAATTTCACACCTGTCCATCTAAAGTCACGATCATATGTGAGGGGTAGGGGGTTACGGTCTTGAGAGTCACCAACGACCGGGGGAGGATATGTAGAGATTGCATTGATTTTGGCCTCTACGCTCTCCGCCCCACATGCTGAAATCACTATAGCCGGTCCCACCGAGTTGGTGTTTCCAAGATGTCCCCCTCCCGTTCCCTCTCCTCCACTCCTCCATTTCTATTCTTTGCTGATGCTTCCCCTCTGCTGTCTCACCTTTGCAGCCATCTCCATCGCTCTTCGCCAGCCAACCAATGGATCGCCCTCCAGTGCCCAGGCTGCAGTACTGCACGATGGCATAGGAGTCTGCAGTGCCACAAGAAGGCCCAGGAGCAAAGAGGAGCCGTCAATCGTAGTCCGTAAAGAATTTTCACAATTGCTTACCCAGGATGTTGGATCTGCTTTGGATTGCTATACCGAACAATGGGCTATTAGAAACAAGAATGGCCAGATATTTGACGGTCATTATACGGTAGAGGGGTGCGACTGTACACGAGTACGGTAAGTGTGTGGGTTGGAAGCATGGGCGGTATCTAGAGTAGAGTATGATACTCGTACGCCATTGCGCGGTGCAGTGCTCTGCTCGAGGATAGGCAGCGGGTAGCCTGAGCATGCGTGCTATTCTGCCCTGTTTCGAGGGGGAGTGTTTCTTTCTTTTTTTGTTTTTTTCCTCTCCCTTCCTCCTCTCTCCATTTCCGACAGAGTTACCGCCGCTTCAGAAGAATATCCAAAACAAAAACGGTCCGTCGAGAATTCCTGACGGGGCGAGCAGGAGAGGGAGAATGTTCTGGCCCCATGATAATAACATAAACATTATCATCATTATCATCATTATTACCCGTATTCGTCCTCATGTCTGCGCCCGCATTTTTTTTTATCTCCCGTTTCGGAGATTTTAGAGTTTCGCTTGGGGGCGTTGATCAGGGGCTCTCCGGCTCCGGTTGGCCCTCCTCAAGACTCGACCCATCACTCGTCTCATCATGCCCGTTCCTTAAGTTACGGTCTCTGTTGGTGGCCTATTCTATCCATTTAATCTTATCCCATCCATTTGTCGATTTATTCCCCGATACGTGACCCCCCATTGGCTGGTTTCATTTTTATTTCAATTTTTTTTTTTGGCGGGCCGGCGGTTAATGTGTTGAAACGAACTCGCTCTCCCCTCCCCGACAGAGTTTTATTCTATTCTCATGTACGATAGCCCTATCGCGGGTCGGAGAGGGGCGGGGAGTCCAAATTAAGATATTCCCAGGCATGAAAGGGAAATATGTATTCCGTATCCTATGATAGACTTGCGGTACTCGAGCATCATCACACCTCCCACCACCGCCGCTACCCTACCCCTCTCCCTGATTGGCGGGAGGGGGGAGGGGGTTCACTCGAGCACGGTATTATATAGAGCAATTTCATTTCCACCGAATTCTCGTGTCGCTTGTTTGTTGAACTGCATTCTGGGAATCTGCATTGTTTTGTTTTGATTGTTTTTTACTTTCTTTCTTTCTTTCTTTTTTTGCCCTTTCCCTCCCTCCTTCCTTCCTTTTTCTCCCTCTCATTCCTTCCTTTTTGTTTATTCCTCCTCGCTCATTCTTTTCTTCTTCTTCTTCTTCTTCTTCCTCCTTCTCATTCTTATATCAGACGGGGTGGTGCCCTCCGCATTCCCTTCCTCTCCTTCGGGTTTTGTTGAAACGGTCGTGCCTGCACCCGCTTCCGAACCGACCACTATAACACCACTCTCCTTTTTTGCATAACCTGTGTGTCTACCTATATACACGGTGAGGACGCCGTCGGTACTTGCTCGTTACGGGTGACCACATACCACGATACAATACATAGAATATTATACAGGGAAATACCCTTTAGAGTTTGATACTCCGAATTTCACCGCTCTTCAGCACTTTTTTCTTTTCTTTTCTTTTCCCTTCCCTTCCTTTCTTCCTTTCTTTCCTTTTTCCTCTTCCCTCCTTCGGCCATTTTTTGGACCCTCCTTTCGGTCTTACCTTTCTTCCGTTCCCCGTCCAACGTTACTTCAGCCTTTTCTATTCCAAAGTGGATCCACCAATATAAGACTTTAATACCGCCCACAAACTCACTTACCCACCCACCCACCAACTCGCCCGCTCGCCCACTCACTTATACACTCCCTCCTCCTCCTGCTCCCAACTGCATACACTCTCTTGCCAGCAAAAAAAAAACCGCGAAGGGGGGGTGAAGCAAAAAAAAAAAAAAAAAGATGCACCAAACAACACTGAATGACGCCGCCCTCGCCCTCTCACGCGTCCTGACCTTCCACCGGATCCACCACACATTCTTCGGCGGCTTCGCAATCCTGGCCACGGGCGCCGACCACCGCGAGTCGAAAGACCTGGACGTCCTCGTCTCCGCCCCCAAATCCACCATAACCGAGATCCTCTCGGACCGTCGCGACTGGCTGGAGATACCCCAATCGAGGGAGGACTACGTGGCCTACTTTTGGAATTCCAGCTCCTTCACCACCTCACCGCTCGAGCCGAAGCACATGGTGCTGGTGGAGATGTTCGTGGGCCAGCACGACAAGGCTCGCTTCCCCGAGAGTCGGAACACGGTGCTCAGGGGCTGCAAGATGGGGACCAGCTACGTCCCCATCGTCAGCGAGGACGTGCTGTTCCGTGGAAAGCTGAATGCCTGCGCGAGCAGGGGGAAGAGGAGCGATGCTCAGGATGTCGACTACCTGGTCTCCACGTACGGGGAGAGGTTGAAGGTGGTCGCCAAGAGTTTGGATAAGAGGACCGTGGGCTTGGCCGTTAGGAGGCATCCTGAACTTAGGAAGGTACTGGCCGAGTTGGGCATCGGCACCCGTGGCGCCGTTTGGGGGGTCAGGAAGGCCAAGATTGAAGTTGCCGTTGTGCCCCAGAAGTGGGATGTGCATCGGGGGTTGGGGCTCGAGTGTGCTTAGGGCATTCATTCATTCCTTTTTCTTTTCTTTTCTTTTCTTTTTTTTTTTTTCGTTGTCATGGCTGTTGATGATGGGTTCGGAATTGGGTTGGGTGGAGTTTTTTTTTTCCTTCTTCTTTCTTTCTGGGTACCGATTATGGAGGGGAAGGAGGTTGGGTGATGAGGGGGTAATGGTGTGGGATATCCGTTCGTTTTATTTTTCGGGAAAAAAAGGTGCATCGGTTTTGGTTTCTGTTCTTTTTTTTTTTTTTTTTATATTTTTTTATTACATCTCCACTTGTTTTTCACATCTTGTTTAGCGATGCATAGCGTTGGTTCCTGTCGTTCATTGGTGGGGGGGATACTACAAAAAAGGGGCATGACATTCATTTGGGCATTATACTGAACCGGTCTTATGAGATCGGAGGAGTATGTAATAAGTTAGATAGGGTCTAGTTTTCAACTAAACTAGACTGAGTGAGTGATAAAGTGTGTTTAGATTTTTTCATTATTCTTCTCTTTTCCTCTTTTTCCTCTTTTTCCTCTTTTTCTTTCAACTCTCTATATAGCTAGCTACGGTGGTTAACTTGGTCGTATAAAATGGAATACAGATGCGGTAGATGGTACAACCGTACAAGTATTAATATTTCGATTATATGGTACGATACTGTGTGGGTGACATAAAAGCATAAACCTCGCTATAATGGAAGTCGCTTCCATCTTTAAAAGATTGGTGTGTGTAGGGTTATAGAAACTGGACGGTCCCTTGCATGCTTCTCCCGTCCAGTTGTTGATGGGGGAGGAGCATACGGTAGTCTAGCGGGACTGTACTCGTACTAGGGTAACGGTACATAAATGATAAATGATAAAATCTAAGAATGGGGATAAAAATTGCAACCAGATCTTGTGAAACGATGAATGAAACCACAACCGACTAACTTTAACTCCCCTCGAGAAGATAGATGATCCCTGTACGGTAGTCAATCCACCCCCTTACCACCCCATCTACAGTACAGTTACGGTACTCGAGTAGAGTATCTGTGCATCCATCAATCAATCAATCAATCAATCAAACTCCCATCACGGAAAGACATAGCTCGAAGAGAATGCCCCGCCTAAAACTCTCCACAATCCCCAAAACCCTCTCCACCCACCTCTTCTCCCCAACCCTGACCACCACCACCACCAACTCGACGACGCCAACGCCTCCAACGACCTCCTTCCAGATCCTCTCAGACCTCCACCTCGAAGCGACCCAGACGCCGCCAAACACCTACGAGACCTTCCACATCCCGCCGCGAGCCCCCTACCTCCTGCTAGCCGGCGACATAGGGCTGCTAACACCGAGCCATTACCCCCGCTACCTGCACTTCCTGACGGCGCACGTCCACAAGTTCCAGCAGATCTTCCTGACGCTCGGCAACCACGAATTCTACCACCAATCCCGCGACGAGGCGCTCCTGGCCGCCGCGCAGCTGGAGGGCGAGCGGGCGCTGGAGGGCCGGGTGAAGGTGCTGTACAGACGCGTGGTGGAGGTGGAGGTGGGGGATGGGGACGGGGGGAAGGAGGCGGTATACATCCTCGGCGCCACGCTCAACACCCACGTCCCCGGCTCGGCGGCGGCCGAGGTTGCGGCGCGGGTGCAGGACTTCCGGATGATAAAGGGGTGGAGTGTGGAGGCGCACAACAGCGCCTTTCGCGAGGATGTGGAGTGGCTGAAGGCGGCTGTGGCCGGGCTGCGGGGTCGCAAGGCCGTCATCGTCACGCATCACGCTCCCTGCGTCGGCGGGACGAGCAAAAGGGTGTTCGAGGGCAGTTCGCTCGCTTCCGCCTTCGCCACGGATGTGGTCGGGGAGGTGCTCGCTGATGGCGGCGAGGGCGTGGGCACTTGGGTCTTTGGCCACACCCACTTCTCCGTCGACTTCTGGGTCAAGTGGAGGCGTGGCAGGGTTAGGCTTGTGGCTAATCAGAGGGGGTACTTTGGCGAGGAGGCAGGCTTCGATGTCGGATTGGTGGTGGGCGTTTGATTTTTTTATTATTATTTTTTTCCGTTATCGTAAATTTTTATATATATATTCAACTGTGATATCATATCATATACATGGTAGTAAGTAGTAGTAGGATGGGAAGGAGGGATATTAATGACTGCAACGACCTGTTTTTTTTTCTTTTTCTTTTCATCTTTCTTTTTTGTTTGTTCACTTGTATCATGCACGCACATCCTGGGTTCTCATAGTTCCGGAGTACGGTGAAATAAATCAATAAATAAATCAATGGATTATATCTATCTGTTATACTGCGCTGTATGTACAGTGCTTGAGTTTGAGTGAGTGAGTGAGTGAATGATAGCTATCGGTTCTTTAGGTATGATACTACGTCTACTACTGTACCTATCCCAGTCGCTCAATCAATCGATCAATCAATCAATCAATCAACCAATCAACCAATCAAGCAATCACGGGAGGTTGGCAAGCAGCCATGAAATTACCCAAAACACGAAATACCAACGTCACGCTAAGGATAGAGAGAGTCAACAAGCAATCTCGGATTCAAGATATGTCGTCGATATTCCCACATAATCGTGCATGATGATAGACTAATCGAATCAAGTCCCACGCCAGACCATCGAATTCATCGCCGAGTGATACACCATGCGACCGACAACCGACGAGCCAGTTTTGTTGAATTCAACAAATGAGTGAATGGATAGATAACATAAGGAAGAATGAAGAATGAAGAATAATAGCAGAATAATCCCTCGGTCGATAACAATGTGCCATTTACTCCAGCGTGGTGTCGAGCCTCTTTTTCTCCTCATCGTCGTCTTCCAATTCGTCTCCCGCATCGGCCGGGTCCTCCCTTACCTCCAGTTCCATGCCTACCGGTACTTCTACCACTATTTCGCCTCTTCCTCCCCCCCCGCCTCCTACTGCTGCTGCTGCTGCTGCTGGGGGCTTTTTCGTCTTTGGGGGCTTTCCAATTCTCTTTGCTCTGGGTCTAACTGGTGCTGGCACTGGTACCGCTGCTGCTGCTGGTGCTGGTGATTGGGTATTCTCAGTGGCGGGAGAGTCCTCGCCGGTATCGTCCGTTACTCTTCTCTTCCTGTTCGATTGGGGATTGTGCGTTCTCGAGTGGGGAGGAGGGGGAGCGGTGGGTGAGCACTTTTTGCCCTTCTCCAAAAGCGCGCGGAAGCCCATTTCGACGCACTGCCATGCGTTAATTCACACAACCACTGGCAAGACTCGGCTTTGGGAAAGGATGAGAGAATAACCTTTTTCTCCACCTGCTGCCACTCCAAGCCCAGATTACCCGCCAAGCTCTTGAAGAATGCAACCTTGGCGTTGGCAAACTCCATCGCGAGGTCCTTCTCGCGCTCTGCGTTCCATTCCAACTGCGCATTCGTGACGAGCCTGGCGTGGCGCTTCCGACACGCGTTGCTGGTCTTGCCCGGGAAGAGGGGGCTGATTTCTACCCATTTCTTGCCCGAGGTCTTGGAGGTTAGCAGGAGCTCGTCGTCCGTTGTCGACCAGGCCGCAGTGGGTGGGGCCGCGGTCGGCGGGGCCGTGTGGAGGGCTCGCATGTAGGGTTTTGATGGAAAGTGCTTGGGGGAGGCCTTTTTTGACTTTGATTTTGGCATTTGGTGGTTGGGTGGTCTTGAAATGGGGGGGGTGGGGGTGGGTTCTGGCCCATTGGGGCGGCCTTTGGTTTATATGGGGCGGGGAGTTGACTTCAGCCATACATCGTGGGCTTCTGGACAGGGGAGGGGCGCAGAGGAGGGACTCGCTTGTCGGTTCGAGCAAACCACGGGTGTGCGCAGGAAGTAGTAGTGGATAAATGGATTGGGGGGATTAGAGTAGCGCAGTAGGTGTGTTTCCAGGTTTGATGGTACGTATGATCGATGATACCTGTTCCGTTGGCTATAGAGTATACAAACATTAGTACGAGAACATTTAACAGCGATATCAGGCCGCGATTGTGATGCTGTTCCTCAGAAAAATGCAACCTGAGCGGTGTCACATATAAGGCTTGAAGCTCCTGATATACCCCCCCTTCCACAGTGACACTTACTCGCCTAAGTGCGGTATGTTCATCATGGTCACAAAAAGGCCCAATTTCCCCACCATAGCATTCAGCCCTCCCGGAACTGCCCCACCCCCCGAATTAGCAAACATGGATCAACCCCCATCCGGCCTCAAACACCTACTGGTATCCGGTCTCAAACAACTTCTCCGACATGCTTTTCCGGCCGCCTCAATCACATCACACCTCAAAAACGGCTTCACACATGATGTCTGGGCCCCAATCCCACATGCAGCACGGCGAACTACCCGAGGCCATGAAAATTTTGTAAGATATCATATACCGTATTGCTCGCTTTTGTATTGGGACGGAGTGATCAATTATGAAGTGTGGGGCATTAGTGTAAGGGTTGAATTATCCGCAGCGGAGAGTAGGTGATGTATTCGTGAGGTAGGATGGAGGGAGAACTATGTTTGGATTAACAAAAGAATAAAAGAAGGAATGGCTATTTGGGGTGCAGACTCGGGGGTTGATTGCGAGAAAAGACATTGGCCGGTGTGCTTGTATATTCGACCATGACATTGGGAGGATGACGACTCTATCAATATCAAGGTGCATGGAGAATCATAATCTACTTTCTCATGGTCGGTGCGGTAATTCCGATGCCGACTTTCAACGGGATGGGCGTAAGTTTGGTTGATGGAAAGAATGGGGTCGGCATTGTTTGCCTTGGGACATACCGGTATCAATAGTCCGTGTGAAATTTTTTTTTTCCAGTGCGGAACTTGCCATCCTCATTTCAATCCTCTGTTTGGCATTGGAGATGGGGGCCAGATATTTGCGATGGGAAGGTGCCGTGTACTCGAGTACGAATTGCACAATGCATACCGGTAAGTGCAATTCTGGCGGAGAATGTTAGCACCAGCCAAGGGATTGTGATCAACCCGGATGAGGTGGACATGTCACCATTTATTGATATAATAACAGGGGTAGTCATCGTCCTATTTGAAATATGACAATCCACGAATAGGATCTTCAGTGGGGACCTATCGTATCACAATTTTTGGAAACAAGTATGGGTGGAGAGACCTGCGAATATTCATCACATGAACCTTTTTCTCCTCCCCAAAATCCTCTCCCCCCACTACAGATAAGCCTTGCATCCTTGCATCCACCGCTTATTTCTCCCTCTTTTTTCCACGAATATTCTTCCTCCGCTGCTTAATCATATGAGCGTATTGATTATACAATCCTGACTTCATCGTTAACCCGTTGCCCACTCCAATCTTTTCAATTCCATGAGGGGGGGGGTTTTACCGGGAGGATACGTAACCAAAATTCCCACAAAGGCCCAGTACAAAATCTCATTGTAAGACCTTGCCTCGTTGAGAGCTCGGTAGATGCAAAGTGCCTCACTCCCAGCGCCCATAGGATATAGGAGGTAGAAAGTGTTATACCTCAACCAGGTCAAGAATGCCGGTGTTCGGCCAACGATGCTGGTCACATAGTAGCTGTAGCGGCAGGTCTCAGTGATCCCCCAGGCAAGGAGCATGGTTGAGTAAAAGAACGAATTTTTGGGCTCCTCGAAGGGGTAGCAGACACCCCATACTAGGAGGATTCGAGAGGTGACTTGCAGGAAGGTGGTTGAGAAGGAGCTTTGTAGCAGACCTGTATATCGGTGATCGAGTTAGTTATGCATGGAGTCCTGGCAGAATTGGAGGATGGGGGATTACCGAGAAGAATGTGGAAAACTTCCAAGATCGCCAAAGTCTGCGTCCATTTTGTGTAGTTTCCTACACCCGCGTAGACGTTTTCATGCCCGACGAGCGGGAGCAGGAGAATTGTGCGGCCAGCAACACCAAACCAGAGCACAACGGAGACGGCATTGTAGGCGATTAGACTAATTCGATTGTTAACGATAGCTCTCTTACCCAACATGTGGGAATAGATGGGGAAGAATTACTATTGATCCTTGAAAGGTCGGCGGGCTTTAGAACGCTCCATATCTGTTTGTTGTGGAAGGTGGTGATGGTGGAGAGATTGTATCTTTGCGGTGGGAAATTGCAAGACAAAATTGTTGGGGTCAGGACTCAACGGAGAGGACCCTGCAGGACCCTGCAGGGTGTTGAGCTGGGACATGGATTATTGATTTCCCGCAACCTTTGCACGCGCCCCGAAGAACCTGGTAATGGGGGAACCTTACTCGAGTAGTCTTACCAATACATTACCGGTGTTCGCACTATTTTATCAGGAGAGGGTCAGCTCCTCCGGATTAATAACTTCTATCTTGGGACGTGGGTTGTAGATTGCTAGAGGGGGATTTTTTTCGTGGTGTAAAAATTTCCCTGGAGTTGGAGCTGTGGTATCATAAATCTGTACATGATCGCTCGGTTAAATGAGGGCGTGGGTTTTGCTGGCCTTTCCGGGTGTTCCTCTCTGCTCGTGGGATATTTGGCGCCATTCTAGCGTACGGATACCGGTATCCCAAGAAGGACCGTTGGCTAGAGATGTCTACTACGGTAGTACACGGTGGTCCGGCGCAGAGGGATTGGGGAAATAGAGCCTTGGCAAGCCTCAAGAAAAAAGAGTAATTTGGTAATTGTTTTTATCGCATTGGAAATGGGCTTTCTATAGGGGCTATACATTCTCAATCAAGTTCATATCTAATAAGTCTAGTAGTCTACATAATTACTTAAATATAAGTTTAAGTACTGATAGAAGTATAATATAGAATACTATTTGTAATAGTTAGAATACATCTATCAATACCACCTATAAGTATTTGCTTATAAATTATGATGGTAACCTTTAAAAAAGCATGATTTATAAGATGGTAAAAATCTTTAATACCACACAACCTTGGCATCAAAATATCTACAATACTACAATACCTAGGACTAGTTTGGTCTCTAATTTTTACACTCCCTCCTACAACTATTTATATGAGTACACACTCTTCTAAATATAGGTCGCCCATCTATGGGCAGTTTGAAACCTTGCAGACATAGAGTTCTCATGTTGAATCTTACTTGAAAACTTGGTAGCTAAACTTTTCACTGACAGGCCAGTCACACAAAACCCCTGCAACTCCACTGAGGGAAGAGAAATATTACTCTAAGGATGGAGCTAGATGGAGATCAGATAAGGCCGCTACCATAGGATTAGGGGAGAAAAATATGCACAAAAACTCAGGATGGAAAGAAAGTAATAAGTTGTGCCATGGTGAAAATTTTTCATTTATAATACTAGTACTAGTCTAACATTCTATAGTATTATAGATATTTTCATACTGAGGTTGTAGTATTGTACAGTCCCTAGTCAGAAGTGTTCGTGAAAGGCTGACTAAGTGTCTTGCTAAATGCCAGATTACCAAGTTGATCACGACTGAGTTGATTGTGGCCATACCTAATTCCTACACAACAGCCTAGATACTGTCCTCTTTTTTCAATAGTTAACTGCTCTAGATATTCCACTAGCAATTTTGCCTCAAAAAAAAAAGTATACCTCTAAGACCTCTCAAAGAGAAATGACCAATATTGAAAAAGGTATGATAATTGCCTTTTTCTACTGTTTCTGGAACATTACCCTAGTTGTTCAAGCTATGGGATGGCTATGGACAACTATTAAAAGCTTCCTTGCTTAAGCATATGAGCGTCAATTATGTTACACATAGAAGCGTAATCGGTGTAGCACGTGACTAAATGCATAAGGTCACGTGTTCGACTCCGGGCCCTGCCACAGTATTCGTAGCGCTAAGATATTAGCGCATGATATGATAAGACATCTATACAGCCCGCTCCGCGGAGATACGAGGCATGCGACCGAGGAGTTTTCGCTGGATAACATAGAAGGAGCTCCGCTCTATAAGATAAGACTTAGATGGTTCAGATTGGTAGGTTAGTTATGGAGCTATGACCTCTGCAAGTCTATATGCAATTACGAGAAGTAATATGCATGTCCCTATAGCTCGCATAAGCTAGAGTCATCCGGAAGACCTAGTTACGATTAGTTATTAACTACTCACTGGTCGAGTTAGTTATCTTCGTCATGCACTCTAAGCTATGCACATAGAAGAGTCATTGATAAGTCCATTGATGGAGCTGATCACTCCACTCAGGAAGAGAGCAGGGAAGTTAGTTTTCAGGGTCAAATGGAGTTCGCACTCCTAAGACACTGAAGTGTTAGTATGGCAGGTACATAGTCAGTAAGGGATTGTATGTAGGCCGCGACCACCCAGATGTGGAATATAAATATCGAGGTGCCTCCTGAGCTTTTTAAGCATTCCCCGTCTCTGCTACACCTCCGGTGATTGAAAACTCAACACCACGGTTTTTATCGTGAGTCTTTTGTTTCGTCGCGAAACTTTCTCCACCCTCCCGCCCACTCCTGCCTTTGGCCTCGGCCTAGGGGAGTCTGGCTCCTCTCTCCTCTCATGCCCGGGGTATTGACTTCGGTCTACCGTCGCAGGGCCCTCTCTCTCCCTGAGGGTTAGTCGGTCGGAGGCCCTCCTCGGCTGGCTAGCAGGTGGTGGGATCCCTTCCACTACAGTGACGCTATCTCTTCCAGAACAAGGGACTACATGAGAGACGCGGTAAAACACCTGCTATGCTTTGCCCAGGCGGCCGTTGATGATCTTCCTTACTCCCCCTTCCTCCTCCCCCCACCCGTGGTGGGGAGTTCTCTCCTCCTCTTGAGTTGGCCTCGCTTAGCCTTCTCACGGTCGGCAACCCCTTAACCACCATCGTCAGACGGCTGGGACTACAGTTGCAGTAGGGGAGAACAGCCAATAGGCTACGGTCGATCTCCCCATTCTCTTGTTCCCCTAAGAGGCTGCCTAGTCAGACACGAACGCGACACCGATAGACGATGTTCAAGGTCTTTGGGTCTACCCCTCCGCTCTCCTCTCCCTACGGTCGGATCGGCTGGCACCCTACTGCTACACCTTCCCCTCCCCCCGGTTATTGCCCACGGCCGGATGGTCTCCTCCTTCCCTCCATGGTATTGCACTGTCTCCTTGGAGTGGGTCTGGGGGGGGCCCCCTATCTTAGCGCGCTTTGTGCGTCGCTTCCCGCTTGAATGAGTGGACTCGCCCTTCGGGGCCTATGTGGCTTGCTACTAACCTTTCTTTTGTATTTTTGGGATTTCTCAGCGGGTTTTCCTGGCCCTTCCTGCTTTCTTCTTAATTAGGATTTCCTTGTTCGTCCATCTAGCCGGGCTTAGGTTTCTTTTCTTTGAGGCGAGATGTGCGGTTGGCTCCATACCAGAGGGGCTTGGGGGGTTGGCTTTTTCCTGTGGCGAGAGGAGGGATATGGGTTTTTTGTCGTCATAGCTAGCGCTCCATACATTTTTTGTACCCTAAACAAATAATCAATGAGTCAAACAAAAAAAAAAAAAAAATACCCGAGCTTTTTAAGTCTATCATCAGCGACCGGAGAAGAGATCTTATCAATATATTCGTTCTACTTTACTTCTATCTTTATGAGCCTTTTTGACTATCTCCGAGACAGAAGATTACAGGGCCTAGTGTATACTCGCTTGACTTTAGAGTTACCTACCCCCTAACAAATTACTAGATAATGTTCCTTACCCTGGTCACCTACCAGTTCTCAGCCAGTGACAGTGTCGGACAATAATTCGGGCAGCTAAGTTCAACTGAAAAATAATCAGATCTGAGTTCCGGGAGATAAATATGCACTGGGCATTTCAATTTTCACAGGTAACAGAAAAAACCCAGCATTCTTGTACTATACTGAGTGATAAGTTATAATTTTCTAACAAATTTATAGTAGACAGAGTACTCAGAGAAGCCAATATTAAGAAATGGCTAGCTAAATCAAGGTCCAGACTCAAACCCAATCACATTGCTAAGAGATTGAAGTGGGCTACAGCTTACAGGAATAGAACAGTTGAGGATTTTGAAAAAGTCATCTGGAGTAATGAGTATAGTGTAGAGAAATTCAAGGATCCAAGTCAACACTGAGTTTTCAGAGAACCTAGGGAGAAGTGACTGGCAGATTGTATTCAATTAAAGGAGAAGGATAAGGGAATTTTGCTTATGGTTTGGGGGTGCTTTTGGGGTAAGAGAAAAGGTCCTTTGGTTCCTATTACTCAGAATATTAACAAGAGCAGGTATATTAGGCTCTTGAGAAGATATCTTTTTCCTGTTATCAATCAGATAATTTCTCTTGGTATGCAAGATTTCCTATTTCAACAAGACAATACTCCTGTTCATAAGGCATATAATATCTTGGATTGGTTGGAGAGAAATTCTATTGAAGTGGTGGATCACCGCCCTTACTTTCCTGATTTAAATCCTATTGAGCATGTATGGGTTGAGCTTAAAAAGTGATTGCACCAGCAGTACCCAAGGATTGCAGATACCCCAGGAGGAAAAGAAGCTGTTAGGAAGAGACTTGCACAGGTGTTACCTTTAGTTTAGGAGACAATTCCTGAGGAGTTTTTTAAAAAGTTGTGGAAATCAATGCCTGATAGAGTAGCTGCAGTTTTAGAGGTAAGGGAGGCTATACAAGGTATTAGCTTGTATTCTTAACTTTCATTTCTTTCTTTATTATTTAATTTCATTATTAAGGGGTGATCATAGACAATTTATCATCGGTAGGCAATCATGTACTTGTTGCCATCATATACTCATTGCTACTATGCACTCTTATAATTCCCCTACCCCACCATATGGTGCAACAAATACAATTAAACATGTCTCGGATCACAAACACTTCTGACTAGGGGCTGTAGATGTTTTCATCTTGGAGTTGTGGCATTGAAGACTTTTACTGTTTATAAGAATGTAAAATAGAGTTGAGTTCTTATTTATCTCTCTTATATATATATATTTCTATTTATTTATTTTTTCAATTAGGAACTGATATGAATAAAGTATAATTAAATTCTGAAAATATACTAAAGAGTTAAATTATAATAAAGTTTATAGATAAATATTGATTTTAGGTTCTGTTCCTCAATTATAGTTTTAAGTATTATAACTTTGAATTTTAAAGAACTCTATCTAATCTAGTATAGAAATTTGAGAACTTTATTAGTATAAATATACTTCCTCTACCTCTTTGTAGAGTAATTCTAATAGTATCTAATAAACTCCTTGTATTTCTATCTATATTTATATTTGTACTATAGTTTGTAACAATAGACTCAAACCCAGAACTTTTATTTTCTCAATATGTTAGCTAACTATTCTGATATATTAGAATTAAAAGTTATTCTTATTAGAAATATTGTTGCCTATAAGTCATTGATATGATAGTAGGAAGTCTAATATATAATTATTCTATTTGGAAAGATTTTTTAATCTGTTAGAGTATGGATTATAATAGATTTTCCTTTCTTAAAGGTTGTAATTTAGTATATAGCTAGTACCAATATACTTCAAGTTACTTTGTTTATAGTTTCAATTTTATAATAGATCTTTTCTACTACTTGCTTGATTACCTCAATCTGCTTCTCTGTACTTGTATTACTTGACCTTAATTATTGTTTAGACATTGTTGATTGTGTGCTGATTTTTTTACTATTTCTAAAGTGTTCTAGTTGTCTTGTAGTACCTACTAGGACCCATTTCTCTAAGCCTTTTTCATTCAACTAGTATTGTTGCATAGTTCTAGATACATGTCCTTAGCAGTGATAGTACCACTTACAATGAAGTTAATGTCTGAAGGCAGGGGTGAAATTATGTAATATAACTAAAAATTTTAGACTGTAGTTAATATTTGACTACATCTGGAAGTAGCCTATTTCACAAACTTTGTCTCATAGTGGGTAGATATAACTATAGTTTTATACTACAGGAGCTGGATTGGGATGAGTATATATTCTGTTGGAACCTTTTACTAGTAGAAAATAGTAGCTTCATATTTCATGAAGGGTTGTTCAAGTTATACCAAGACACTAATTATAAAAGAATAGATATACTGAAAAGTATAAATAGAAGAAGAGTCAGTGGTAGAGAGTATAAGGGTTTATTGAATAGAAGTTTACGATAAGTGGCAAATATGGCAGAAGCAATAGGGATTGGAAACTCTTTAACATATGGCCTATTAATGTACAGTGCTTGAAAGGTCTTAGTGAACAATACTAATAACCAACAAGAAGAATTAAGTATGACTCTTATTGCAGCTGGATGATCGGGTCCTTGTAGTGATAGGAGGATATTGTAGAGTAGAACCAATTCTCAGACAATTGATAAGCCAAGACACTTCAAGTACTCAGTGGCTACATGGGTACTGGAGCAGTCTCCTACTTGTTCCAACTAGTTTAAATCATGCTACTAGGATGGTATAGCCACTTTCCATAAAACCTAGACCATTTTTGCTTTAAGTTACAGTCACTCGACAGAAGTGTTTGTGAAACCTATCTCATATTAGTCATACACCTGCTTGTAACTAGTACCACATATAAGATTAACTAGTATATATGACTTGGAGTCTCTCCTATAATACTATTATGACCAATCACAATGAAAAGACCACTCTGAAAATAAGTCCTGTTATTTACTACCACTTCTTTATTTTGTTTTTATTTTATCTTCAAGTTTCCACTATAGTTAATCTATCAGGAGGCATCAAATATACAAAAAAAAGAATTCCAAAAACTATATGGCGGGAGATGTCAGATATGGAAAAAGGGATGATTCTAGTATTTTTCTACAGCTTAGGCAGTATTGCTCAGGTGGCTTCCTTGGTTGGCTGGCCCTGGTCCACTATCAGGAACTTTCTGGTTTAAGCATGTTTTTGAATAAGTGGTAGAACAGTAGTTGTAATGACAATCAAATAGGAATCTGTTACAATGAGCCAATTGGAGAACTAGCTGACTAACTGGCTGTAAAATGAAATGCTAAGCTCATACAGGTAAAGGGATTGCTCATACTAATTATGGAAAAACTTTTTTCTTTCTCACTCTCACCTTCTTACAAACTATTATGCTTGCATATTATCAACTAACTAAACTGACAGAAATGACAGAAGTATATAGAAACCACAAGTGATACTAGTAAACTATAGTCTCTACCTCTTCTTTCTAGGTAAGTCCTCTCATTTTCTCTCACAAGCAAATATACGAACTAACAAAAGAAAAAACAAACACACATCTTCTCTCCCTCCCTGTAACAGGGGCTCCCTCAGGTAGATAGTTCCTAAGGATACGACTGCACCAAACTTCAAATCTCTTGAACACAGCTCTTGCAAAGTATAAAGAATAAAAGTAAACGGTAAAACTTAATATCGTTAAGCTCTGGCTTATCTCAATTAAAGTCTCTTGAGAGGATATTGATTGTGTCGGGGTAGGAGAGTTCTCATATAATCTTTAAGTAGTCAGACTTATATCAAAAACTCCCCCATCAGGTTCTCCTGACCAATATGAGCATACCCTTCTCCGTAAGGGTTGCCGGCACCACTACCGTGTCCCTGAAGGGCCTTAGATGTCAGCTCACTCTAGCAGAAATCTCCTATATGTACATCAGTTCCTGTGAGGTGTTTATCAATACACTTGCTAGAGTAAAACCTTCTGTACATCGGAGTTTCATCAGTGGCTAACTGTCGAGACACCTATGAAAGCTAACTAAATGACTCACTTCCCATTTGCTATGACCTATGCAAGCACTCGTAGACATTAGCTGTCTTCCGGTTAAGTTCTATCTATCTTGACTGTGAACTTAGAAGGTCTATGACGCTCCCGCTGAGAGCTGTGGTGGCAGCAGGACCCATGGGCGCTACCCATGGCCCCTTACCCCCAACACACCACTCACCATGATAAGTATCATGCTATCAGAGTCTTCAAATAACCCACAAAGAACCTATGGCAAAGGGGCACGTATAGGCTTGATTGGTATAAAACCTTCTCAGATGTCTTTGGCACTACCTGGGACTACTCTAGAGACCCTTCTGGATAGCTCACACTAACTCCATCAGTTTTGGTCTGTTTTACTCCATTCTTTTTTGGAGAAGATACCTGACCTTCTCACCTTGGTCCCCTTATATATCCTGCGAACAGCTTCCGGTTGGACGGACGGCAGCGACATATACAGTGTTATAGACAAGTCTTCAAAGACTCTATTTAACTAGTATGACGGCAACTTTAATCTTTTTAGCCCATGACACCTGGGGCGAACCCTGGGGCTGCAGGTACCCCTTAGGAATGATTCTGCCAAGTTACAGCATGTTCGGAGCACTCTAGCTCCTCCCGTAGTCATTTGATCAATATGCAAGCAAGTGCCCGTTGATTGTTATTGCATAACAAGCAATCCTAATGTTTTACAGAATCTCTCCGAGAATATTTCTGATGGAAGGTAGGGTAATATTGTCCCAAAGGTAGGGTAAGTATGTCCATGGTAACATGAAACTGGTCTCCATGGTAGGGTAACGTGACTCTCCTAGACAGGGTAAACTTACCTAGCCTTCCAACCTAACCTTAGGCCAGAGCGGACATAGTCACATTACTTCCACTACTTAGGTACACCTATTCCTTAAGTACCTTCTGTTCCTTGGGATACCTGAACCATCGGATATCACTTGGATATATACTTGCATACCTGCCTAGTCTACCATATGACCTCTTGGTCTTCCGTATGGGTGTAGACTAAAGTTGCCATAGCTCTATAACGTAGGGTCGTTACACTCCCTCAGGTAAGTCCTGGTATTTTCTGACCGAACAAGAGAAGCTAATAAAGAAAGGAAGACAAACTTGTGCTTCTACCATATGCCTATCTGCTGTGCTCCTACACACTCCTTCTCTGTGAACTTTCCCATGCTCCTTTTCTCCATGATTTTCTGCGCTCTCTGTCATCATGCTTTGGTGCTCTTGCCTTTCTACTATACTCCCCTGCTATAAGCCTTTTACTATGCTCTTGCTTTTTTGCTACAATTTCTCACTATGAGATTCTATGCTCTTTCTTTATGGGCTCCCATGCTCTTTCACATACTCTGCCATGCACTCTCTCTCATCACCTGGCAGCATGCTCTCCTAAAAATAAACAAATAAGCAAACTATATAGGAAGGAAAAAAGGGTAGGGGGGGTAAGAGAATGGGAAAAGATAGGAGGAAGGGTAGGGGAAAGGGAGAATGGAGAGGGGTAGTGGGAGCAAGGAAAGATATGAGCATGCTGAGTAGTATCTCACTATTTCTAATACATATGAGTGAATGTCACCAGATAATATTTCTTGCCCCAGTTCCCCACTCCTGAGTTGGCAACAGTGTTGCACAATACTCTCTGCTGCTAAATCTAACCATACCATGATCTGAACTGACTTCTGGGATAAATATGCACCAAGTATTTCCCTTGCAACCAGTAAGTTTAACTCCTCTAGAATAATATTTTATAATTTCAGTTAGACTAATATTTTAGCTTATAGTTGATAGAGTTCTCAGAGAAGCCAATATAAAGAAATGGAGAGCCAAATTCAGACCTCAACTCAAGCCTAAGTATGTTGCTAAGAGACTTGTATGGACTAAGTTACTACTTATAAAGATTAGATAAGTAAAGACTTTGAAGATGTGATTTGGAGTGATGAGTGCAGTGTAGAAAAATCTAGAGACTCAAGACAGTAATGAGTATTTAGAGAACCTGGAGAAAAATGGTTGGCTGAGTGCATTCATCCAAAGGAGAAGAATAAGGGAATCTCCTTGATGGTCTGAGGATGCTTTTGGGGTAAAAACAAAGGTCCTCTAGTTCCTATTACTTGAAATATTACTAAAACTAGGTATATAAAACTTTTAAGAAGACACTTGATTCCTGTTATTTACTAGATGTTAGCTTATGGTATTCATGATTTTCTTTTTCAGCAGGACAATGTACCAGTTTATAAAGACTATAGTGTCATGGATTAGCTAGAGAAAAATAATATTGATGTACTATACCATCCTCCTTGTTCCCCTGATTTGAATCCTATTGAACATATATGGGTTGAGCTTAAAAAGTGATTGCATCAGCAGTACCCAAGGGTTGAAGATACCCTAGGAGGAAAAGAGGCTGTTAAGAAGAAGTTGGCACAGGTACTTCCTTTGGTCTGGGAGACAATTCCTGGTGATTTTTTTTGAAAAATTATGGAAATCAATGCCAAATAGGGTGCCAGTAGTCTTGGAGGCAAAGGGAGGATATACCAGGTATTAATTATTAGTTTATATCTTTCTTATTATTATCTATTTAAATTACATTTATTGATTTCTTTACTATCTATACTTTATTCATTCGTTCATTCGTTCATTCACTTGCCCATCGCATGCCAACAGCAGTAACTACCCCCCCCCCCCCACCCCAGCCAGCCCTATGGCGCAACCGCACGACATGTCTCAGATCACGAACACTTCTGTCGAGTGGCTGTATCTAGTTGAAGATGGCTTCTAACCGGCGCTGTTCTTGTCCAGATGTTTAGGTGACAGGTTCTCACCCTGTTCAATTGCAGGTTTATCCCTCATATCACCTAATTGTGAGAAACAACCCATGAACTTGTTTTCTTCGTGCTAGTAGTGCACCCCCAACAAGTCAAATTGCGCCTGCCAGACCCCGTTCAAGACGGGGCAGGTGTTCACTGAACGCTAAGAGGTAATACACCTTGTCAAATCGGTTGACGGTCCACTTCTCAGATTCTACGGGGGATGGGATCAAAAGACATGACAATCTAATTTCCCATTTGAGGGATAGTTATCTGAGATCAGGATCGCACTGGAATTCGTTGGATGCTATGTGGAGTCACCGGGTAGCATTTGGTCGAAATTCGGGCTCTTTTAGCTTGGTCTGTCTTGGGCTTTTCCGTGTTTCAATACTCTCAGTACTGTATGGAGTTCAACGGTGTACCCATCTGGTGCTCATGAGACCCTATTTCCTAATTACCATTTTAGTTTGAATTAATTGGGTGTTTGTACGGTTCTCCCAATCTTATACCAGCCTTTGTTTCTGTGAGAGTGACCCCGTCGTCCCAAAAAAAAACTAAAGGGGAGGTGGAGCTGAGCGCAAATTATTAGGCAAAGCCTAATCATATAGTGTCCCTTCCCCATTCCTTTCTACGGTTAGGGTCTCGAATGCTGTGCTGTTGTCTCCGTCATTGGCTTTGAAGTTGGCCTCCTTAACTGAATAACACTCCATAGCTTCCTGGACTTTGACGAAATATCATAGTTGAATAGTCCGCTGAATGCTACTGAGATGGGGAGCTGCTCTAGGGTAGGTATTGAGGGCAAAAAAAAAAGGGATGGATTCTGCGAAGACATCTTTCATTAACAAAGATGTGAAATATCGGCTACCCTCGAGCCTTATCGGAAGGGTTTGAGAAAAGCGATTGCGCACGGTGACGGCACTTCACACCTTATTGAATGTCGCGGGAGCCGTTGCGAACACATTGGGCACATCTCCATCAAGAAAACTGAAGATTTAAACATAGCGTATTGAAGGAGCCTCCTATTGCTTTTGGGGGGGGATTTCTCTGAAAAACTAGTGGGATACGAAAGCTTAAGGGCTCTTTTAACTTTGCTATTATTAGGGGTCCGCAAATTATTAGCTTTATCTATTAGCTTTTGTGGGGGATGAGTTTGTCATGGAAAATCACTCGATTGATTTGGTAATGAACAGACTCTGGGCCTCAGTTGCCTACTTGGGCTCAGGCTGGATTTCATAGTATCATAATACCATGGGGTACGATACCTGCCATCCAAGACCTGATCCCCATGGGGAAAACCATTAATTACATTAAATAGCTAGTTTGACGGCGCATATCAAGCGGGGCCACCCCTCTCTATTCATAGGGGCAGGAATCCCTCACGATTTACTCCCAATGCAGATTTAGAGAGGTGGGGTGGAGATATCGGAATAAGGGGTTGGGGGAGATAGGGCATCACACCAGCTTCCCTCCCAAGCTCAAAAAATGTTGGTCACGCAGCCTACAGTACTTCCCCAGGAATCACGGCCTCCCTCTCAGGGGCTCCCTCCCGGTGAGATAGGAATATTTGTTCTTACTTTTTTGGGGGGGGAGGCGGGATTATGAGGCTAACGTTTCTCCTTGCCCGATGTCCTGCCATTAATAGAGTACAAGTAAAGCCTATGCGAGCCGTTATTTCGGAATGGTACATGCGTCTCAGTGCGTTTATGCATGGCCTACTATCCTCTCCAATACCTGTCAAAAGGAGCAAAATAAATAAATAAATCAGTGTGCTCAACAGGGCAGACCATCAATTCTAGCGCGGGTGGAGAACTGACTACTATCTAACCAGAGTGTCTGGTCCTTGAACGAGTATGAATGTCCGACGAACTATCATACTTGTCGGTCTGGGGACTGCCACGCCTTGTGGTTGGCTGGGTGCTGATGGTTCGGTTTATGTGCCCAGTATGATCATGCTATCTTGGATAGGTGGATGATATCGTCATGGTGTCCTGGCTTGAGCTCTGGGAGGTTGGGGTTCTATCTATTGTATCACCTGGTCCCTAGTTTCGAATGTCGATTACCTTGTTATGTATACATCTGGTAGCACTACCCGGATACAATTTCCCATCACTTGGCCAGTGACTCCACGGGAAGCCCAGCTGTACGGAATTTTGTTCGTTTCTGTCTAGTGGACGGTTCAAATTGTGGTAGAAAGAAACGGAGAAATGGATGTGTGATGGATTTTGGACACCCCAGCTAGTATCAGCCGAGTAACAACACTGGGGGGGGCTCGAAATGGGGCTAGTATGGAAGAGTACATGTAAAAAATGTGTAATAGGACGGGCTGTTGGATATTGTAGAGCATGGACAATATGGGAATAAATGTGACAAATCAGCATGCAGGCTGTGTGTGAAACGGCAGGGGGGATATATGACGGGACTCATCTCTTCCATTCTCGGTAGTCTTCTGCATTTCCCATGGGCCCTATATTGCTATAGAGCACCGAGAAAGTTAGCCTTGAGCTCCAACGTCGACTAACATGGCTGCCTCTTGTAAGGCACGGGCGATCATGGGGGCTGGCTTCTTGTAACAGAAATTGTAGTGGTCCTCCCCACTGTGATATCTATAACACCTCTTGATTTTTCCTTTCCCCTTGCGCTCTCACATTTTTATCTCAGGATTCAGAGAGGGGGAGATTCGAAGTTCAAGGTGCGGCCAAACAATTCTAAAGGGCTACCTTTCCTTAAAGAAGAATAAAATAAATAGAAAGATATTTGTAATGTTTGTTCTCTTGAGCTGGCACATGCCAAACTCCCGAGTACCCCACCTCGACCAGGGGGCCAAGGGCCAATTCCGCTGCCGGGAAACGCATTTGTATGAAGCTGGCACACCTTGAATTCCGAACCCTCCTATTGGTAAATTCTGTAGTCGTAACGGGAAGAGAGTGTAGGCATGTTGTTTGGATCACCTTCTCTATCCCTCGGACCTGAGAATCGGAACTTTTTTAGGCCTAAAGCAGGGTGGCCCTTGCCTGGGGTGAGGTACCTGTTGGGAACCCTCTAGAAGCGAAATAGTCTAGTCTATCTCAAAAGGAAGCTTTCGTGATGACACCATAGAAGCACAACGGCAATGTAATAGAAGCCCGATGCCCATACCATGTAACTTTTAATTCTTGCTACCTTATAAGCTTTTCAGTGAACTTCACCTTCTCTCCCGCCTTCAAGCCGAAGTTCAGCTCTAACACATCTACGCCTTCGAGGGATATTTATAACATCACAAAAGCTCACAACCATGAACACCACCTACACTCCCATCCCCTGGCGCGAGCACACCACCCTCTCTTCAATCGACAGCTCTCTCCTCGCCCTCGCCCTTCTCCTGACCCTGATCGTGATAGTCTACAATCGCTACTTCCACCCACTCTCCCCTTTCCCAGGGCCATTCCTGGCAAGTATCTGGTCCGGCTGGCGGGCCTGGGGGGACTACGGAAATCTCGAAGACCAAGACCCCCTTCTGCACGAACGCTACGGTCCCATCATCCGTGTCTCGCCGAATGTGATTTCGGTTGCAGACCCAGAATACCTCAAGCAGATATATACCCAGACCCATCGCACCGGGTGCTGGCTATCCTTCGCACATAATGGGACCGTCTATGGATCCTCGATTCGTTCCTCGGCGCTACATGAGGAGTTGGGGAAGAGGGCTAAGACTCTCTATTCTGCAGACGTGACTGGAGGGTGGGAGGGTGTTGTGGATCGGAAGGTTAGTGAATGGATTGGGAAGCTGAAAGGGGAGTGTAGCGGTGGGTGGGTTCGGTTCAACCTTTCTGAGTCGGCGAGGTATTTGAGTGTTGATTCGATAGGGTCAGTGGTGCCCGGGATCGACATGGGGTGTACGCAGAATGAGGGGGATGTGGGTATTTCAAGTCTGCCTGGGAGAGAAGATGCTGATGAAAATATCCGCGGCTAGAATGGGGGTCATACCCGGGAATTGGAAAGAGGGTTGGGGCTGACAGGGCTCTTGGCTGGGCTTCCTAATATCTGTAGGGCTCTCGCCTGCGATCTATTAACCGGTAATGTTTGGATGGCGAAGGGAGATAAGGTGGGGCCTGCCGCTGTACGAGCGAAGGCTGGATCAATCATTGATGTAGCCTGGAAGGCCAGGAAGGAAGTAGAGGCTTGTGGAGAAGAATGTTATCTCAGTAGGGAACGCACTACCCAAGAAGTTAATCTGTTCGGAGAGTTAGTACCTTCTATACCCCTCCCATTCAATCTTATACAGATCCACAACACTTACTATCAATAGAGCAATATCTATCAAGAAACCTAACCGCACTAGACTCACTAAAGAGGAAGTTTACTTCCCTTGTACCCCTCCCCCCTCTCCTCAAGCTGCACTCGCAAAAGCTAACACCCCCACCGGTCTCGCAGGCGAAGACTCCACCGCCTTCGCTATAACCAGCGCGCTCAAACTCCTGCTCACCAATCCGCGTGTTCTCGCAGCCCTCCTCTCTGAACTCACAACATATTACGAGAAAAAAGCTCTCCCGCACATCCCACCTTGGGGCGACATTGCGCACTTCGACACAAAACTCCCCTACCTCTCTGCGGTCCTGCGAGAGTCCCTACGATTCCATCCAACCTTTCCCATGAGTATTCTATGTGTGGCCCCTCCCTCAGGGGTCACTATTACCCACAGCAACCGCCTCTATACTATCCCCGGGGGCTGCACCATCAGAGCGAATCCCATTGTCATTGGCAGGAATAAGCTCGTTTTTGGGGAGGATGCGCATTGTTTTCGCCCTGAGAGGTGGCTAGAGGGGAGCGAGGAGGGGATCGAGATGATGAAGGCTGTTGAGCTCGAGTGGGACACCGATAGTGGTGATTGTCTTGGGACAGCTCTTGCACGGATGGCCGTCGCTAAGGCCATCGTAATGGTCTTGAGGAACTTTGAGGTTGGGTTGGTGGGCGGCCGTCCGAGAGGGGAGGCGTGGAAGCTGGCAGCCACTGGGGTGCATCACGCTACTGAGCTCTGGGTTAAGCTGGAACCGAGGGAGGACAAGATGGATGGTAATAGGCGGGCGGGGGAAATGGGTGGTGCGAGTGAGCTCTCGTGATTCTATTGAGTTTTGTTATTATTTTCTATATGGAGTATAGTAGGATTTGGCCTACCGGGTTATCCGTCTAGAAAATTAGACGAAGGTTTGGGTAAGCTAAAAGATGGCTCCATTCTTTCCTTCTTTCTTTGCTTTTTTTTCTTTCGAAAATTGCATTTCCATGCATTGATTCTCCAAAAATGTCGTTCGTGGAACTGTGCCTGGGTTCTCGTCACACCCCGGATGTCAAAAGCGCTGTCAGGGAGCGGTCCGAAGTGCATCCCATGCCTTACATCCGAGCCACGTGGTTTCGAGCACCGGATCTCAAGCCAAATCCGGGGTTCATCCCATTGACATGGATAGCCTGGTATGGTATCACGCTGTTTTTGAATTTCCCGGCACGATACTTCCACAAGCACCACTCTCGATTAATGCAGACGCCGTGTCCCAGGGCGGTGGCGGAACTGATTTAAAAATCCCTAAAGCACTAAATTGGATTTTTCCGAATTTTTTTTTCCTCCCCAAATCTTCCCATCAAAATATTATCGAGTACGTAGGGAATCCTTCATCCACCTTAATTTGAAACCCACCGTACTATCATTGCTGATTGTGTTTTTTTCTTCTCCCACCAAAACTTGGCTTTTTAGTGCTAGAAACCTAAGCTGCCTGGTTCATGTGTAAATTGAATGGGTCGGTCCGCCACCAGTGCGGGGGGGTTCCTCGTTGATGGTACTCTGCATAGCGCCGGTGTTATACGGGACCTGTGCGACGGGCTAGGACTTAGAAACCCGCGCATGTAGCGTTTCATCCCGCAACACCGCTGCAAGTATGAATTTGAATGATATCAGTTTCACCCCTTTTGAGTGGCTTATTTAGACTTTTCTTGCCGTCGCCGAGTACTCGTACAGTGACCCACTTTGCTGTCAGAGAGCCTCTTCCGGCTCATCCCGGTATCTTCAGCAGCCCTCACTCGGCGATGGCAGGAATCTGGTTGACCCATCTGAATTCCCAACATGTCAAAGCCCTTTCGACCGATCCCTCCCCCGACGCTCCGGACATACCCTTTCTAAAATATTGGCTATTTTATACTAGAGAGTCCACGTGAAAAGGGAGCTCTCAGACTGCGCTAGATCACTTGCGCTGAAGCGGTTTCGGAGCATGATGGCAACATATCCACCACGGTTCTTTCAGCGCATGCAGAACATTTACATCGTTGGGGAGTTCATACTTGGTCTTTGTTGGATGGAAATGTCAACCCAACAATACAAGCCGGATAATGGCGACCGGCTCGTTGGTGGGCACGGCCAAAAGAAAGGTTGCAGCGCTGCTCCAGTCTCACCAAGGGGCAAGCAGGGCACGATTGGAGCCCTATGGGACACGCTGTTCCCACCATTCGGAGTGCGTTACTCACGGAATTTTTCCCCGGAATCATTCCTCCTAACCCAAAGAAATCCCGTGAGACGGGAACGCGCACATGCCCCGAAAGGAGTAAAAAGATAGCACTTCCTTCCCTCTTCCTGGATGAGGAGCCGGAATTATCATATGGGATAAGGAAGATATCATCTGATATTGTGAATGCCGGAGGGGGGAGGAGGGGATGGTGGTCAAGTGAAGTAATTCATTTTTAAGATTTCATTGCCTCGGCTTTCACTGTGACTTTATAGGAAAAGGAAAGAAAATGGCCGGTGGTCTGTTTATTTATTTTTTGGCCGTTTTTGCTTAGGGAACTAAGGAGCTCTTTGAGGTATTTTATCGCAATGATATTTTCCTTGCTTTGCAAGGAGCAGTTTGGGTCATGTGGGGTCACTCACTTACGAAATATGCTAGCAACTTTTATTACCACTTGTTTAACGTCGTCAGACCAATACGAAGGACCCGGGTTATCATCGGTTGGGGGAACGTGATGCCGAGAGATAACAATTACCCCACCGGATCACCTCCCCTTCATCGCCAGAACAATTCCCACCAGTTGCTGTATTCGAGTACAGCGGACAAATATGATACCGCCACCGCTTCCTCCTCTGAAGGTCCCCACGGAAACGTATATACCGTGTCACACCGAACCAAACCAATTGGCCCGTAGCAACCGTGAAGAAGCCCCGGTTCCACAAACCCTACCGCCCTCCGGCATTCACCCGAGCACCCAGCACTCCACAGCCGGGTAACCTCCCAAAACATGTAAATAAATAAACCCGCAACGTTCCACCCCACAGCCAACCAACCACATCACCGATCAACCTCACCACCACCACCAAAACATCACCAAATCGAAAAGAAAAGAAAAAAAAAGCTATGATACCAATTCCCATCCCCAGAAACCTAGTACCACACCAATCAAGACCCCCAATTCCGTCACTGTAGTTAATAACATAACATCTATCTATCCATTCAATCAAAATCAATCAATAAATTCCAACTTCACACCCCTTCTTGCTGCGTTTCCAAACCCCTTGCCAACACTCTGGTGTAAGCCCGCTTCCATGGCTGTCTCCTATTTTGGCGCAAGGGAGAGCGAAGACTATCTACTCACCGTCATGTCCGGATTGATGGGTGTGGCGGTCCATGATGTTTGGTCTACATTTCTCGCATCCTACTGTACTTGTATTCTGCCCTATTGCGCGGCTTTACGGTGTTGTGTTGTATTGTGGGTGCGTTCTGGCTAAGTGAATGTCGTCAGCGCGGATGGGAGGAGGGGGTGTTACCTGGGATTCCTTTTTCTGGGGGTTGGGTTCGTATTGCTTGCGTTTGCCTTGTTGGGAGGTCCGTCTGCATATGACATAAAGGTGCCTTGCGGGGGGGCACGAAGCCCGGAGCCCGGAATCGTCTTATCCTGTATTCTATCGGGGAAGGAATGGTTCAGCTTGGTGGGCTGGGTTTATGATTACATGTGGGTATGCTTCCTCCTCCTTTCCATCCCTCCTTTCTTCCGTTGCTGAAGCGAAGCCAGACCTGCAATGACATCCTTAGCACCCAAGGGCCCCCCCGCTCCCCAAAACTTAACCCCGGACTCCCGTCCTCTACCACCACGCATACCTGGCAGCAGCGTGAAAGTCCACTCGCTAGTAGACCACTTCAACCGGAAACTCCACGATATGGGTGCTCCCGTAACTTCTTCGCCGCACCACCACGATTGGGAGGTGATCCCGAGAGATAGGGTGAGGTCTCTCGTGTTGAGGTTCTCTCGTGTGGGGACTGCCCAGCGAGGTGGTGGTCAGATAAGCATTGTTAGTCCTGCGACTATTGGTGGGGAGCATTCTCTGGCTGGGGAGGTGGCGGCAGTGGATAGCTATAGCGCTGTGTCCGGAAGTAAGGGTGAGGGGAAGGGTCGGGCTCCCATGAAGCCTGCGTCACTGCGGGTTGGTGATGTCCCGCCGTATGCGGGCTCCTCATCATCAACGTCGATTAGGGATGTTGATGGGAGTACCTCGGAGGAGATCAGGGCTAGTAATTATCGGAAGTTGGACCAGTTGCGGACTGTGAAGGGGTGGAAGGGGGGTAAGAATTCTAAACGCGGGCGAGGAGAAGGGGGGGAAAAGTCGGGTTCGATTGATGGACAGTCTGCGGTTGCGAGAAAGGCCGTGCGGAGGAAGAAGGGTTCTACAAAATCCCTCGAGTGTGAGGCTACTAATCATTCTATCAGGGACACTGGTGCTGGAGGACGGCCCCTTGGAAGACCTAAAAAACCGGGTCATAGACTACTCAGGGATTTGGAAGGGCTCGCGCAGAGGGAGAGCCTTTGTTTTTCTTCTCTGGAAGTTGATCCCACCGATACCCCCACATCGCTGTCCGCCCCGGATTCCGAGGCGGTAGAAGCACAGAATGAAGCGGATACGGAGATCAAGTCCCCCGGGACAGGGGACGCTCCTTCCGGTTCCGTTTCTAAGCGTTCCCTTTTAGGGACTATAGCGAGTGCATTTAGGTCGATTAGGGATTCCTTCAGGAAGAAGGCCCCTCGTAAGCAAATGCCTCCGGCTGCTACTACCTCAATAATAGGGGGAATGTCAGAGCCAGTTGGCCGGGTCTCGGAGCCAGCAGGATGCACGCCGGGACCGACCGTTGATAAGGCTGTATCTGGCTCTGCGCTTGGGGACGGTACTGCTGGTACCGGCGCGAAGCATTTGGCAGTCCGTGAATCGTTTCTGCGATCCCGGAGGACTTCAAGCGCCGGGAGCCTTACCTCGGGGGTGAGATACGAGATCGGGGGGCCAGGGCGGCTCGAGACTTCCCAACCGGAGAATGAGGGCGAGAATAGCAACAGGGAAGGTCTGACCCGAGCTACGTTTGGTGGAGCTCTGGGTACTGCCTCCGGCCGTGCACAAACCGGAGATAGCGATCGGAGAAGGTCTCCCCGTCCATCGCCGAGAAATGAGCTGATTGTTGACCCGGTCGCTAGATCCCGGAGGCTTTCTGCTTCCTACAGAGCAGGTCCCGGTCGCGGTCGGGCAAGGCGCAAACCTGTAGTGGGGATTTTCCCAAGAAGTTCACCGGCAGGCTCGCCCCCTAAAAGCCCAGCACTGGCTGCATCTCCGACACAGCCGTCGAGAGCTTCTGATGCTAAGGGGGGATATCCCGTCATGATGGCCTTGGCGGGTGGGGGACTTGTCGAGTCAGCTACCCGTGGGAATGGCAGTGATGGCATCCCCGGGGATATATCATCTAACAAGGATAGAGGGAGGTATATTGCGGGAGCTCCCAAAGAGCGGTCGAAGCCTCCGTCCCCTCCTCCGGATGCGGCTGAGGCTAATCCTACGTTCGGCACTGTACCTCCCACTTCTGGAAATGTGACTGATTCGCCGGAGAGCATGGCGCCTCGGGGTAGTCCCCAGGCCCCTGCTGGAACTCCCGGCTTGATGCAGGAGATAGCATCTCCGTCACCGATAGTTCCAGGAGAAGCCCCCCCGGGAGAACCTGCCGGGAAGTCAACTTCTGAAAGGCGAGAGTCCGATGCCAGCAAGGAGGCTGTGCGGGAGGTTCGAAAGAGAGATATTGTGCAGGACGGGCCACGGACCACGGACCGACAGATACTAGGCGAGGGAAGTGTAGCTAATCGCGGTCTTAAGAAGACACGAGACGAATTGGGTAGCTGCAGCCACAACGGTCGGACCTCTTCTTCAAAGTCTGACATCCTCTGGCTGGCATCTAAAGCGAGTAGCGCGGGGACAAACTCCTACAACATGCCTCCCCCGCCGCTATTACCCTTGGATTCCGGCGACAAGTGTGTCGTCGACGTCGAGGAGGAGGCAGGGAATGATCGGGATCAAGACTGTACCACAGAAACCGAGCAGGCCCGGCCACCGCCTCCGCAGCTGATCAAGTGCGCGGTCAACACTGGTTCACAAAAAGCGGATAGACTCCCCGGGATGCATCACCCGCCCTTCCAAGAGTGGGATAAAGGCAATGATCCCCAACCTATCATTGGAGGGGTTCTGAATGGGAGCAATGAAGGACTGGATGGGCTCGGAGGGTGGAGGTCGCTGAGGTATAACAATGAGCAAGTTAGACGTGGGAGGAGGAGGAGAACGGCGAGTTGGGCTGTGTAAGAGTTTGCGTTTGTGTCTTTGTTTCTGTCTCGCTGGGCTGAAGTTTGACCAAGTTGCGCTGTTTGGTTCGAGCTTTTTTGGACCACTGTATATTTTGTGTTGAAGTGCAGTGGGCTGAGTAAAATACACAAAGCCTTCTCCTCTTCCTGACTGCCGTTCTGATCGCCCGTAGTGTAGAGGATACCTGCTGCCTGCTAAGTAGGATAGGATGAAAGAGGAGTGTCATGGGATGGATGGTCATGCGTCTATTATCATACCGCAAATCTAAAAATAAAAATAAAAAAGATAGAGAGAGGGGGGAGGAAAGGGAAAGGAAAAGAAAGAAAAGAATCCCTTTTTTTTTGTGATTCTCCAAAGCCAGCATGATAAAATCATAAACTCATACCCTTCCCCCCACTACCAAACCTCATGAGGAAAAACCTTAACCTCCCTCCCATTCTCCCTCACGCTCTTCCGGTGCTTATCCCTACGCATAGGTTTCCGCATATCATAAGCATCCTCATCCCCCCCCTCATTACCCCCACCACCCCCGCCGCCGCCGCCAATGCTGGAAGAGTAGTACTCCACGACGGTGCGATAAACAGAATACCCCATCCCTTCATACATCCTAATAGCGATCTCGTTCGAAACACGCACGTACAGGTCGACGAAGTAGCCGTTGTACACGCTGGTGGTGACACGCTCGAGTTCGTCCATCATCGTCTTTGCAAGGCCGAGGCGGCGATAGTCCGGTGCAACGGTTACGGCGGTTACGTGCCCGTGCCAGTCCTTGGCGCTACCCTCGGCTTTACCCATTACTGGGTTTGTTAGTGCTGTGCCGAACAGCGGTGGAGGGGGAAGGGGGAGGAGGGGTGCAAGTACTGTAGCCCATTATTTTTCCCTGGGAAGACTCCATTACCGACATTAGGGTTGGCCATTTCGCGAGGTAGCTGAGGTAGAAGCTTATCTCGTAGTTTTCCGTCAAAACGTCGAGGTTTGCGAGGTTGAGGCGGAGGAGGTCGAGGGGGTGGAAGGGGCGGAGGGAGCTCATTCTTTTTTTTTTTCTGTGTTTTTTTATTATTTATTCCTATTCTATGAGGAGGTGTTTTGGTGGGGTTTGGTGGGGTGTGTTGTTGCTTTAGTGTCCTGTGAGGCTCTTTTCTTCCTTTTTACGTGCTTCTCGGGGATGGGAGTGGAGAGGATCAGTTCGGTCGGATTGTTCGGGGGGTGGTCGATCACGGAAGGTTCATTGGGACTTGTATCGCCCCGTGCCGGGGTTGTGTTATCGGGTTCCTCAATCGATTGAAGGTGGTGGTGGTCATTGCTGCTGCAGAGTCCCGGTATCTGGAGGTTAGGGGTGTGGGTGTCAGGTGTAGGATGAATTACGATAAGATGGGCGAGAAGCAATGCTTCGGATTGGATTGCACGAGTATGATACAGTGCTGCACTGTATAATAACATGATAGGGTACAGTACAGTATGGCATGGATAGATTAGGTGAGACGGAGTATCATAAGGGAAGGGGTATGATGTGATACCGGTGCTATACCGGTAGAGCACAGTAAATAATGCGACAATTATCGTGATGATAATATTATTATGGTCGATACCATTTTCTCACTCGGCCAGAGTGAAGGGGCATATCCTATCATACAGGTAGTGTTTAGGGGAAGAAGAGCTGACACGGAGTGCTTATAATAACACTCTGCCTCCTTCTGTTGACCTTCATCTCCACTTCCGCCCATCTACTGTGCTCGTCTTGGCCACTGACCCTCCTTCTCCCTCTCGCTCTCCCTCTTACCGTGCGCCGTATGGGATGATGCTGCGCTCCCCTTCTCCCCTCTAACTCTCATCCTCCCTCCCCTTCCACTGCGGTAAGACATAAGCGACCACGACTGCCAACGATAACCACGCTGGCAACGCGTGCTGTATCGTACCTACAAGTGTTCGTATAGTACAGTACTCGTACAGTACTCGTACACATACACACATACGGTACTAGTACATACTGTGCACACACACACACTCTCTCTCTCTCCCACTCTCCTTCTCCCTCTCCCCAGCCCCGATTTACCTTCTCATCATCCCTGCAACCGGCTGATACAGCCATCCTATCACTTCAATCTGAATCAAACCCCATTCAGGGGAACAGCCAACCGACAAATTGATGCAAAAACAAACAACTTGAACTTCCGTCCCAAATTTCACTCCTACGACCACCACCTCCTCCACCGTAGCATATACATGCCCCCTCTCCCTCTTATACCTAACTAGACACGCTAGAAGTGTTTCCCTCTTCTACGACTTTCATTCACTGTAGCATACAGTAGATACCGGTAGATCTCCTTTATTTCTTATTTTCCTCATTCTCGGCCCATCATCCACAGCATGGCGCACGCTCTCTACGACCTGCACGTTGACGCCGCGTTTGTTGATGAGGACACTTCGATAGACGGGTACGATGACGACAGCATGTTGATTGCCCCCCGGGGCAACGAAGACGGGAAGTTCGCCGGCAGGGGCGGTGGTGGAGATGCTGGTGTTGGCGATGGAGGCGGGGGGTTAGGTTCCCTAGCAGACGAGCTCGCCGGGGCCATGTACGATTCCGGTGAGGAGTATGATGATGATGATGAAGACGCCGGCGAGGGGAATGAATATGAGGAGGGTGGGAACGGACGCCAGGATGGGGGCAGGGAGGATGATGGTGGTGGTGCTGAGGGACTAAGTGGTGGTGGTGGCAGTGGTGGGGTAGGACGGGGATGGAGGGGAGGGGCTACGAGTGATTATGACGGGAGCGAATATGGTGATCTGGAGGATCTCACAGCTGGAATATCGGTTGCGCTTGAGGAAAAAATTGGACAGATTGAGAAATTGGCTGCCCGGAATGAAGCAACGACGACGGGAGAGGAGGACGGCGAGATCGTACCCAAGCTAATGGAGGGTTTGCAAAAGCTGCCGCCGCAGAGCGGTCTCGAATCAGGGTGTACTCGGTAAACCCCCCTCCCCCACCCCACTTTTTTTTTTCACTCCCATCACTAACTCGCCGCCCCAGCTTAATTACCGCCCACAGCGCTCTCGCTACCCACATGATCTACCAAGCCCGTACCCTCCGCAACCTCTCCCTCGGCGTAAACCTCTCCGACGCGCCGTTGGACGACGACACCTTGGACCTCCTCCTCCCGCTAATAGATCTAATGCCGCGCCCGGCCTCCGGCGCACTTACCGAACTTGCGAGCCTCCACGCCCTCACCCTCTCGCTCACCTCGCAGCTCTCCTTCCTTTCCGACACTCTACACATGGTGCGCCAGTCCTCCATCGCTGCGAACCGGAAACTGCGCGTGGCGAAGGAGGCCTGTGCTGACTGGAAATCGGAGCTGGAGCGAGTCGAGCGCTCGAGGCGCTGGATCGAGGACGGCGATTGGGATGCCAAGTGTCGGAATAGAAACGCGGCGAGTGTGTGCTCTCAGGTCACGGATGAATTTGAAGACGTGTGTAGGGGATTTGAGGAGAGTTTGAGGGCGCAGGCTGTTGTCGCGTGATTTCTTTCCCTCGTGGAGGCATGGAGGGGGTATCTGGGCTTTGCATAGTACCCTGTGTTTTGTTCGTTCCTGTTTGGTCTGGTTTATCTGGTGGGGGTAATTGTTGGTTGGCTGGTCGGTGGTCTAATTGGATGGATCGGACCGGACTGGGTTTTGGCGCAGATAGAGTGGTGGGGTTAAACTTTGACACGATATAGAGAACACTATAATTTTTGTTTTGTTTACTGGTAGTTTTCTAGGCCCATCGGGGAGAGCTTCCCCTAGTCTGGCAGAACATTCGCGGCACGTGTAACGCAACCGATAGAATAGAACAGGATACGGATACCGGTACCGCCTCGATTCAATCCACAACCAAAAAGAGAGAAAGCTCACCCTCCCTGGGTCTCCCACGAGTGACACTTTGTGACTAATACACGTGATTAAACTACCCCTTTCCACCACAACCCCTCAACCCCACCCCTCCCTCCTCTTTGGGGACATCGTAAATCCACAACTATGAAAACTGTGATATAATATGACGTGAGCCTCCAACGTAAACCCGACCCTCGGGAATTCATAATTCATCGCAATAACCTCCCGTTGTGATCGCTACTTCTTCCCCTTTGCCACCTTGGCCAATGACTCCACTGGGGGAAAAGCCATTACGACGTTCGTTCGTTCGTTCGTTCGTTCGTGTAGGGGGGGTTGGAGTTCAGGGAGCTAATTGGGTCCTTGCGTGACAGGGGTGAAGGTCGGGATAATTGTGCTGTGCACACGATCGACTTTATAGTATCATATCGTACGGATGAGGATGGGGGATGGAGGTGCATGCAAGGGGTTGGATCGTGATATGATAATCGTAGTTTGGGAGAAGGATATGTGTGGTTGGGGGGGGGAGGGGGGTGCTACGGCGACGGCTCCTCGTATTATGTGATAAGATATCATAGCGTCAAGGGGAAACACGGGTATGATATGGTAGTTTATGAGGAGGAGGAGGAGGAGGATAGTGAGGGGTACGATACATATTCGAGTGCACCGGAGTCTACCATAAAGTGAAGGCCCGTTACTACGATATATATGATACCCGCAAGTCATTATAGCATGGCATCATGTGAACGCCATCTCCCCAACACCCTCTCTATGAGTGAATTAGAGCGCTGCATTCCCAGGCCACCGCCTCCGTTTCCTCACTGCCAAAATAAGTCACTGACAACTTGGCGGCGATTGTTGGATTCAGTGTCTGTCCGTCATACAGACTAGTCTTCTTCTGTCTAGTTTTGTTTTTCTCACTAGTACCGGTACTCTAGTACTCTGGTGGGATTGCAGATCCTGCCCACATTGTGGCTGATTTCGAAAGGGGTCCTCGATGGCAAACGGGTGTCTATATTTTATCTGCGTATGCCCGCTCCTCCCCGGCCTAGCAACAGCTGTAACCCAACCCTTACCTTACTTACCAAATATGCCGCCTTGGGTTCCGGATGAAGATGACCCCTCTTCCCCATTGGAGCCTATGTGAATAGTATTCGAAGAAGCTATGTAGGCGCTGGCCGACATGCATTTGGTTCGTAGTCTTGGGAGGAAGATTTTCGATATCTTTAGCATACCAAACATGATACACTCTTTCGCCACCCGCATAAAATATCTGGTGAGGCGGTGGTGCATCTTCGGGGATCGTGGTGTTTCTGCGGATTTATCAAAACTGGAGGGGTCAACCACTTTGATCGGAAATGGATTATCATGAGAACGTAGCTGTAAGAAGACAGGGTAAGTTACCACTGTATGGGCTATTGATATGTCTTCTCTTGGCACCACCACTGGCATGTGATAGTGTCAAGTTCACAAAATTCTGAGCTACCAAGGGGATTGCGAGGTTAGAATTAGGGTGCGAGCGTAAAATACCTTTATAAAAGGAACAATTTCCTTGACTGTTGGATCTCATCGACTATGTGTTTGTGGCGTCCTAGTATTATGCACTCTCAGGTCGTTATTAAACCTGATGTCGCAACTCAAGACGAATGAATTACCGAGTAGTCGTCGCTGGGTACTTGTAACCAGGATGCATTTCAGCCTTGTTTTGAATGTGGAGGGAAAGAAAAAAGACCGTGACTGCAACCTGAGAACAGGAGTTCAAACTCCATACATCTGATACAGAACAGTAAAGAGAGAAGGGACGCTGAAAACGGGAAGGGAAGACAATAGGGAGGTTTTGCTAAGAGAGTTCGAGTGCCAAGACTCCCATTTTACAATGTCGCTGTGACAGCGTGCCACATGTTAGTATGGTGATAAGGAAAATTCAGTTATCTGGTATTTGTACCTAAGTTAACATATTCTGAATAATAGTGAGTTAAAAATAAAAATAACAGTAGCAACTGCTGCGTCTATCACATCTGCAGTACCTAAAAAAGAGCATTCTCAAAACAGACTTCATCTGAGACCAGATTTCAACTAGTCAAGCAGCTAGCAATTCTGTATTCCTCAATCTTCTTCTATTAGCAAAACCTGCTTTTGTCATTTGGAATTAGAGAACTACCAGCCCCAGCCTTGATGCCAAGGCTTGCTCATTGTCGTTATCTTATTCCATCACTAAAATCTCCCTAATAGAGGAGTTTAGCTGAACCTTGCTATCAATGTTTTGTACTAAATATCAGAGCTAGTTCTCAAGAAAATTTGATTGTTAATCTTGTAGATTTAGCCAACCTGTTCTAAACTACAATACATTTAGTAATGTAACTGTGGCAGGTGAGATATCAAGTATCCTCAGGCAAGCAGTCAGGTTAGAGTACTTCAGGACTGGTCTTGGGTGATAAGTATTTTAGTATAGAAGGTTTCCTGACTTCAAATCACTAACCCATCAGGGCTGCTTGCCGATGGGGATAGACAGATTGGAATATGCAAGAGCATAATTATGAATGAATATAGTCTAGGTAAACTCCTCTAATACCCTCCAACAAAACCTGACCTATAAAAAGTACTAAAAACAGCAACAAAAGAAAAAAAGAAAGTACTGAAAGTGCAAAAGAGTCCCACCCCTCAACCACCTGCCCACAACCCTGTGCACCCATGATCCCACTACACCAAAACCCCCCCTTCCTTCCTTTGTAGATCCACTAAAGTATTATTAGTATCTCCTTTGTAGAATACCTCTAGCTATAGTATTACCTTAATCCTCAGATTTGAATCTCCTGTAGGGACCAGTATGCGAGCCAGGTGGGATTCGTGTGATAGTGCTCTAAATAGTTAAACCCAGGGTCCTCCCTTCTAAATGCTGCCAAGAAGATAGCGAATCTCCAGTAGAATTCCTCTGCCCCAGGTGGGTTGTTTGCTTTAACCCTGGCATGGCGATTCAACATATCTATTGTTTCCTTGTGGTCTGCAGAAGTTAGCTTTAATACTAGTACTGAAGTTGATTAGATAGTAAAAATTACTTACTGATTTTCTTGACCGCAGAGGGATGTAGTCCATAAAGTTCCTCGAATACGTAATCATCTTGTCATTCTCCTATACCATCATACAACAAGCCATCAATAACAGCATCTCCCAAATGTGCTACTACATTGCTCTCTTGAATGAAATTCCAGTCCCACTGCTTGAGAGTCTTTTTCATTACATCCTGTTTATAGACAGAGAGAAATCTATTCCGAACCCTTTTATAATCAGGTCCCGCAAGCCTCAATATGGATACATAATCCTTCAGCTCAGCAATCTCAGTCTTGTGTTTCATATTTTCCTCCTTGACTGTACAGAGATCCTCCTTGACTGTATGGAGATCCTCCTCGAGTATACGAACACAGTCCGGAAGACCAGCGAGACCAAGACCCTGTGGATAACCAACGTAAAGATCCCCTATCACTTCATGAACCTCAAGTCCCTCCTCTTCTAGTGTTTGTTTCAGCTCATCATGGGCATCTCTCTTTCTGTCATCCATGCTATCAATCATTGATTGAGTAACGAGTATTGTATCACATGTTGGATCCTCTTCAAGTTGATCCACAGACAAAGTCTTGATGCGATTCCGATTGTCCTTTAGGCATTAGACCAACTCTGAAACTTTTCCAGTAGGATTAAGTCCAGCATCCTTGCATTGTTGTTGAAGATCCTTCATGTTGGGAGCCATGATTGTTGTTCGACTGTTGGTAGCCAAACTGTGAGGTTTGAAAAAAACTTGGTCACTTCTCTTGAATGACGCAAACCTACTCCTTTTATACTAAGTCTTGGCTGCACCAAGCCTAATCTTGCGTCATGCCACCATATGAGTATTAGAGAGTTTGCGATTGGGGACCTAGGTGCATGAAAAATCGGTTAATTTGTGTTAACCGAAATGTCTGGACCATCTAGGTGGGTAGAGACACCTAGGAGTAGTGTAAAATGTAGTTTTTGCCACCTGAAAAAAAATACCCCACTTTTTTAACATCACCTTATCAACCAAAGTACAACCAAATAAAAAACGCCTCTTGAACATACCATCAAAAGTCTTTTGACCTACAGCAATGACATCGAACCTAATTGAAGAGCTAGTAATCGTGGATCTTGACCCAGCTACTTCTGAACTTTCAAGCGAAGATGAAATAGCATCCATGGTAGCCAATGGGCAGACTCCCTCAAGCAGCACACAGGCCCAGGCAAAAGCTACCAAATGGCTAGGTTGGATGGACAGAGCTCTAGTACGCCAGGTATTAGCAACTGATCCTCTCAATTATGGTAGAGGTAGAATGGTGGAAAAATGGACAGAGGTATCCACTGCTCTGAAAGCCATGAAACCACAACCAATGTCTCAAAGTCCAGAGTCATGTAAGCAGAGAATCAAAAAACTCATTGAAATCTACAAGGTATTAAAAGGAATTCTTTATTTGAGGCCCATAGATTTTACCCAATAGCTAATAAATAACAGAAAGCAGAACTTGTCTCCCTTCGCAAGAGTGGAACCGATGAAGAATTCAGAGAATTCGAAATCAACATGGTTGAGTTAGCAATGTGATAGGACCAAGCGAGCACTGATCCTGCGATATAGAAATTGGCACAGCTGAAGGCGGCTCAACTTAAGTTAGATAGAAAAAAGATTCGAGAGGACTCTATGCGGGGACTGGTTCAGCGAAGAGAGGAGGAACTAGGTGGAAGTAGTAGATCTGATGGATCTGGTATTAGTACCCAAGTACCTGCTAAAAAGAAACAGAAAAATCAGGCTGTAAAGAATGTGGATGCCTTGCTTCTTGACTTCAGAGAAGGAATAGAAAATGATAAGAAGGAATTGAAGGAAATTGAAAGGAAGAAAGATCACAAGCATGAGGATCTCTTGCAGGGAATTTTAGAACTTACTGAGGAAATTAGAGAGCAGAGTGAGAGGAGATCTCACGATGCATATTTGGAGAGAGAAGCAAGGAAGGAAGAGTTAGTTTTAATTTTGGAGGCATTGAGAAAGGATAATGAAATTTGAAATAGATGTATATATATATTTCTCCTATTTTTTCATATTACTTTCTGAATATTTGTTTTGATAAAAGAAATAAAAATTAAAAACCCATACTGAATCAATTATGAAAATACTCAAACAAACTTTGTGGTTCCAAGAGTTCTTCCTCAATTAACTCTTTATCTACTTCTCCATCCTGTACAATACTTGAAATTTCAAAATACTGTGTAATTTGAGGCCGGTGAAGGCATATATGAGCATTATGAAGAAGTACAGCAACTCTATATTATACTCCAACAGGCTGTAGTAAATGTTTTTAGTTTTTAACATAATCAAGAAAACCAAACATACTTACTATCTCTTTAAATACCCACTCCACTACTATCCTCAAGTATGACATAGATCGATTCCAAAGTTTCTGATCGGACATGATGTGCACACCTTGGTAAGGGGAAAGGAGGAAGTTGCTGATGCTGTAAGCAGGATCACCATAGACCTGAAGTGGAGTTCCATTCAGTGTCTGAGCATGTTGCTGCAAAATCATCGGCAAATTAGACACTTTTCATAGAAAGGAATCATTCCGACGCCCATCCACAGGACCATACAAATGGCTAATAAGACCATCTGGTATTACAATAACATGATACTTCAGACAATGCTTGCACTTCCATCCATTGTAACATGTCTTTTACCGTCGAGTTGGTCGTGCGATTGCTCGAATCGTACCATCAGTAAATCCCCAAACCGTCGAAATTGGTACTCTCTTTCTTTGAACAGCATGTGCATACTGCTCTCAGGCTAACTTTTGTAGAGTGAGCCGACTCTCATCCCATTCCAAGAGATGTTTCCACTTGGTGTGAATAAGCAACTGCAGCGTTGTGCTAATTCGTGAAACTGTTACGGCCACCCAGCTATGGAGACGGAACATACAGGGATTTTTGGTTGCATACATTGGTTGTGGTTTTCTTGGTTGCATAGTTGGATTTCCTTTGTATAAGTGATTGGGATGGGTTGCTGCGCAACGGAAGATGGCGGAACCTGACAGAAGGATTGCGGCTGCACGTGACGCCAAGAACTTTCTTTTGTATTAGTGATCATGGAGGATTTCCTTAATATATAAAGGGGTGTGCCCCTTTATATTTTACTTTCTTTATGCAAT
>LN891187.1:163070-184508 GCA_900010015.1 Tuber aestivum
GAATTCAGACACCTATACCTAGGAATTACACTCTCTATCATCTGGCGTCCTCTTGAACCCCTGAACCCTGACCCCGAACTCCTGAATCCCGAGCCTCATACAACTCACTTGGGTTGTACCCCCACACCTAGACCTCGTCTCCAGAATCCTGCCTGTCCTGATCACCTGTGTGCCTTGGGCTACCCGACCCTCAGACCCTGCCCATTACAGAAACACGCTCTATAGGCCATCCAAACTTTATAGTCAAATCAGAGAGACAATTTGGATAGGTCAGACGTGCCAGTAACATGCATAATACAGTTTTAGGATCCTCGACAATACCATTATCAGCTCTGACAACTTCTGGTAACTGTAATACTAGAACCAGCTCCTCGACTTCTGTTTCTGTAAAGCTTTTCATTTATTAGATTTTATTTCCTAGTATATATTTAAATCTTTTTAAAACAATTTCTATTCTGAAGCTTACTGAAACAAATTTCACCATTCCCCTTCAGTAAGGGTCTCTAGATTAATTCTTCCCCCCTCTCACATAGCTCCTCTCTTGTGGCTATTGTTTCAAGCTACAGCTCTTCGTAGTTGCTGGAAGATGGCAAGTCGTCGGGCATTCCGATTGTACAGGTATTGTGCAGCGAGCATGAGCTTAAATATTTGGGCCTTGAGTGAAGAATATGTGGTTGATGATAATCATACTGTCACAGCAACTGCTTTTTTCATCTACCTCTCTACTGGTCACCCGGCCTCCAAGATACCTACACCTGTAGCGCAAACTCTTTTTCACACCTAGGTCTATTTTCGCTTAACTCCCACCTGGGTCCCTCACCGCAAACTCTCTATTGTGCCAAGCTCTCTATACTCGAGTATCATAATTTCCCACTACTCCCCTCACCTTTAGACTTCATTCGACTTTTCACCTCCATGCTCGTCTCACAATATCACAAGCCATGCTATACACAGTCATGGTATGATACCTTTTCCGTTTCGCATTTCTTTCTCTTCCTCCGAGGTTCTCATATGTAACTTAGTATTTCCCTTTCAGAGACTTCCTCGGGTATTTCTTTTCTTTTCTTTTCTTTCCCCTTTCTCCGAGGTTATCATATCATACCAGCCTCGGAATTCCTCGGTCCTCTTCGGTTCTTCTCTTTTCTCGGTTTCTTTTGGGTTTATGATGTAAACCCGCAATGGTAGTCTATGCGGCAGAAAAGGATCAAGCTTCATTCTCTCTCTCTCTCTCTCTTGCGTGTCATAGAAATTCACAGCGATCAAGAGTGAGGGGTTGGTGATGCTGTGCTGTGCTCAGATACCCTACTTTCCATTATGCATATAGTATCGTAGCGAATTGGACAAACTGCTGGGACTGATATCGTGTCGTACCCATACCGCACCTATGATATGATAGCTAGTGCCGGCGCCGTCTGGTTACTTGGTCACCTCCACTGACGCTATACCGGCGCTCGGGTATCATACGGTTGGTAGGTGTGAGATGCTGTGCGGTACGGTACCCCAGTAGACAAGTCTAGGTTTCCTAATAGCATGTATTTGGTATGATACATATGGTATTCTCATACCGCTGTCTATCTATCTATCACACCGACATCACCACCCCCTCCCTCGCCAACAAAGCAAGCACGAGAGTTAGCGACCCGACGTGTAATACAAGTATAGTACAGTACAGGTAATAAAAATAAATAGAAAAGAGGAAAGGAAGGGAATAAACGCCCAAACTCCAACATGAAAAAACACCATGGACGAGAATTCCAATACCATGCTACCACTTTTTCGGATTCGGAATTTGGGCAAGTATGAATGTGGGGGATTCTGCGGAGATGTTTTGGGAAAAATATGAGGGTGCTCTGTGCTGTGCTGGTAGCGGTCCGATGTCGTTGTCTGGTTGGTTGGTTGGGGGGGGGGCTCGCTGGGGTTCTTTATGAGGGCGGCTCGGCGCCTGGCGGGATCTTGGAATTCCTCAGGTACTTGCCTCGGGGACGAGCGATCAGTCCAGTATCAAGGCGTCTACAATAGGATCGGGGCCATCATAAAAATGCAAGCTTCAAAAGAACCGCAAGCCGGAGGGCGCTCGAGCGGTACTCCGCAGAATCCATCCCTGCCCTGCGACTCAGATACACCCCACGAAAATCACCAAGCCTCACTCGGGTGAGAAAGACGGCAATGAACATTTTATTCACACTCTACCGGAAAATCACCCAACAGCATAAAAGAAAAAAGAAAAAATGGGACACCACTATATCATGTCCGTAGCCCCTCGAATTTCGCCACTAGCTCCTGCAGAGTCTTCTCTTCCGCCACCATCTCACTGAGTCGGATTCTGTCCGCCTCCTGGACTTCAGCCCTCACCTTTATGACATAGTCCTTGACAGCGCGAGCCTTCTCTAGCCTCTTTCTACTCTCAACCGCCTTTGCGATCCTCTTTTTTGTCTTCCCAATTTCTGCATCGACGTCTATGCGGCCTTTAACGAGAAGGTACACAGTACAGATTTCTGAAATGACAAAAGCGCCACAACCTTCTGGGAGCGAATCATTTTCTCCCAGGATTCGGAGTGATTCAAGGCCCTTGACGAGTGCACAGATACTTGGCTTCTGGTCCGAGGTAGTAGAGAAGGTTTCGGCGTCCTTAGCATGGATGTATGCTAGGGATAGTTAGCGGTTTAGTCATAACGACGGGTGGTGGGGAAAATTACCTTCTGCCTTGTCTTTCACCCCGTATTCAGCTTGCATTGAACGGATACCCTTGACGACAGAGAATGCGAGGTCATAAGACCTCTCAGCGCTGGGGTTATCTAGTTCCTCGGTGTATCTTGGATATCCAGCCTTGACGATGGTTGGATTGGTGTCATTGGGACGCCTTGGGAGGCGCTGCCAGAGCTCTTCCGTAACGAACGGCATGAAAGGATGGATCAACAGCAGCGCTCCCTCAAGACATGTGTACAGGGTGTCTTGAGCCGAACGTTTCTGTTCTTCAGTGCCCTCCAAAATAAGGGGTTTCGAGTTTTCCTTCATTCCCCCAATTGTTAGTTTATAATCCGAAGAGATAGGTTTGGGAATCTCACGATGTACACATCGCACAGCTCGTATAGCCAATACCGGTAAATCTCGTCAGTAGCCAAGAGGAAGTTGCGCTCCTCTAATCCTTTATTGGAATTCTCAGCGGCCTTATTGAATTTGTGTAATATCCACAGCTCAACCAAGGACTCCTTGCCGGTCTTCCTGGAGTCAGGTCTGGGAACAAAGCCATCTCCCAATCTCATCAAAGCAAACTTAGTAGCCTGATACATCTTGTTGCAGAATTTCCTGTAACCATCAACAACCTTAATATCCATGTTGATATCCCTACCACCAGTGGTGTAATGGCAGAAGGCGAAGTGCATTGCATCGCTACCGCATTGAGGAATGCCATCCGGGAAAGCTGTCTTTTGGTAGTTGGTTGCTTGCGCCACCTCCTTGGGATCCAAGTTTCCTAGCAGTAACTTTGCATGCAGTTTATCTAGTGAGATGCCACTAATGATGTCCAACGGATCGATAACGTTTCCGAGCGACTTGGACATTTTGCGGCCATCTGAATCTCTCACAAGCGAGTGACAGAAAACCTCGTTGAAAGGGACCTTTCCTGTCATTTTTATACCAAGCATGACCATGCGGGCAACCCAGAAGAACAAGATATCCCATCCGGTCTCGAGGAGAGAATTGGGGTAAAAGTTTGACATGTCTGGTGTCTACAAGCAATCATCAGTAACAGCGGGTACAAAATCACAGGCGGGAAATACCTTCTCGGGCCAGCCCAAGGTAGAAAACGGCCAAAGACCAGAGGAAAACCAGGTATCCAAGACATCAGGGTCTCTCTCTAAAGTGAACTTCTTGTTGGGGTTCAGCTTCGCAGCCTTTTCCTGGGCATCCTCCTCAGTGCGGGCCACCACCCAGTTGTCATTGTTAGTGTAGTCAAAATCGGCGACATTTTCACCCTCAAAGTGAATGGACCAAGCCGGCGCCTGATGCCCCCACCAAAGCTGCCTAGAAATACACCAATCTTGAATTTTCTCGAGCCAGATGAAGAAATCCTTCTCAGATGTGGCAGGTCTAATCTTGATCTCGCCATTGCGCACAGCTTCCATAGCGGTATCAGCGAGGGCCTTTTGTCGTACCCACCATTGTGGCTTCATCTTGGGCTCAATTATATCCTTCGATTTATTACACAGCGGCACGCTCATGGGATTATCCTTCGTCTCCACGTAAAGTCCCAACTTCTCCAGCTCCTCGACGACAGCTTTCCTAGCAGTAAACCTCTTCATTCCCTTGAAATGCTCGCCGGCATTCTCATTAAAACTGCCGTCATCGTTCAGAATGTTGATGAAATCCAATTTGTGCCGTTCGCCAAGGGCATAATCGTTAGGGTCATGCGCAGGGGTGATTTTGACAGCGCCGGTACCAAAGTCCCTCTCAACATACGTATCGGTGATAATAGGGAGTAGGCGATCAATGAAAGGATGCTTGGCACACCTGCCATGGAGGTGCTTGTAGCGCTCGTCATCTGGATGGACGGCGATAGCGCTATCTCCTAACATTGTCTCGGGACGGGTGGTTGCCACAACAATCCTCTCATCGCTACCCTCGATAGGGTACGCAAAAGATACAATCATACCAAACTCAACCTTTTCGTCATAATCCGGAACCGAAAGCATTGTACGGCCCTTGAGCTCGACGTTGTCCACCTCTAAGTTTGATAGGGTAGTGTTGAGTTTACAGCACCAGTTGACGAGACGATTGGCCCTATAGATGATCCCCTCCTCATGTAGACGGACAAAAGTTTCCGCGACAGCCTTTGACAAGTTCTCGTCCATGGTGAAGGCTTCTCTGGTCCAATCGTAAGACGCCCCCATTTTCTTGAGCTGGTTCTTGATCCTGGTGTGGTACTCCTCTTTCCATTCCCACACCAGTTTTGTGAATACCTCCCGCCCAAGATCGTGTCGGGTCTTCTTCTCCTTCTTCCAAAGCATTTTCTCAACCACACTCTGCGTGCTAATACCTGCGTGGTCGAATCCAGGCAGGAAAAGGACCGTCTTCCCCAGCATCCGATTCCTACGAAACCATTAGCCCAATTATCCCCCTCACCGAATTGAGGCGACAAACCATCTGATCATGGTATCCTGAATAGCGATGGTTAAGCCATGCCCAATATGCAAAGCGCCGGTAACATTTGGTGGAGGAGCCGGAACCATGAACATCCCCTCCGGCTTAATTCCACCTTCAGACGTGAACTCCGGCTCGAAGAATCCCTCCTTCTCCCACCAGTCGTACCACGCTGATTCGACAACCTCCGGATTGTAAGACTTGTACGCCGGATCATCAAGAGATTTCAGAACTGTCGCCCTATCTCAGCCCTTCAATTTCCGGAAAATAATAATAATAATAAGTGAACGGTGTAACCCACTCTTCTTCTGTCCTGCAGGAGTCTCCTCTACATATGGCTCAGCAGCAGTCTCTACCTTCTTCTCTTTTTTCCCAGCTTTTGGAGGAGCGTTCTTTTTAGCCTCGTCAGCCTTTGCCTTTTTCGCGGCAAACCTAGCCTCCTTTTCGGCTCTCTTGCGTTCCTTTTCAACTATCCCGAACACGCACGATAAGCCACCGCCCGCTCCTTCCTTCAATATGCCACTATCAAAGAATAGGGGGGTGTTCATACGCTCTTTTTCAGTCTTTGGCTTTGGTGGACCTGCGGTCTCAGCATCAGTATTCACGACATCTTGAACAGCCACTCTTGCCTCCGTCGAAGGGCCAGGGCCAGGGTCTGGTGTAATGGGGCCCGTTTCGTGACCAATCACTGGCGGGGAAAAATCAAATTTAGCTAGTGTGACCATAGAGATCTGGGAGGGGAACAGACTGTTTGACGAGGCTGTATCTGTCGCCATGGTTTAGGTTTTTGGCGGCGGATTGTGAGGATGTCAATTTGAAGCAGGAAGTAGACCAACGGTTGGGGGTGTGGGAAATAAGTATGGTAGGAAGGGATGAGGATGGAATGGTTATTTGCGGGGCTGAACGATGGCAGGTGGGGCTGCTTATGCTGCTTATCGTACTTAAAAGTATCATACATGGCAACAGGAGCTTGAGTCACAGCGCAAGCCTGACAATAGCATTGCCTGGCTGCAGCACCCTTCACCAAAAATAAAAATAATAAAAACTCCACCTTATCGATATCCGGGTGTTTGGAAAGAGTCATGCTGATAGCAATTCACTCGGGGCTGAATACTACAATCAATACCCTATTCATATGACGCAGAGCTCTGCCAAAGGTTGAGGTACATAAATTTTATTATGCAAAGCTAAGATACAGGTGGGATAGAAATGATTGCTGTGGAGACAACACCTGAATGCGAAATAGCTATACAAACGCCAATGCTATCAGAAATTCAAACTCCAGGCAATGCAATTATTCCTAATCACTAGACCGAGAAAAGTGTACATCCTGCGCAACCCGGAAACTCGGAAGGATTAAAGAACCCTCAGTTTCATTGGTAGTATCTCTCCACTAAACGCTTACATGTCTGGTTACTCGGGCATAACAAATGTAGAGTAAGCAGACTCAGCACCAAGTAATAAGGAAACATGATTTTGTGGCAAAAAAAAGCTAGAGCAAGAAATATTAGAAGGAAAACTTCAGGGGCCATCTTGTTCAATTGAACATATCCTCCGCCTTATCCCTTCTCCTCCCTTTGCTCCTCCTCCCACCGCTATCCTCGAGCACCAACCCTTCGCCTTTAGAAGCCCTTAGCTTTTCCGCGAATAAATTGTCGGTCTTCACACCCCTCCCTCTGATTTTGATGCCCCCTTCTCCATTGCTTGTCCCATCAAGGTTGATCCTATCCTCCAAACTTCTTCCGGGCATGGAGATTCGATCCTCCAGTTTCTTGGGGAATAACTCCAGCTGCCCATCCACCGAACCACCCCTCCCCGGAGGGGGTGGAGGGCTAGGCGAAATACCTTTCTGCAGAGGTAGAGACCTATCCGATCTGAAACGCTGGTTACCGAGCCTGTTGGGGAATAGCTCTCTAGAGCTAGAACCCTCGCGCTCCATGCCCAGTGGATCGCGATCTCTGTCTCTACTCAACAGAGGTCCCACGCGCTCCGGGAATAGCTCCTTGGTCCCTCTAACCCGTGGGCCGACCTCCATTGGCTCCCGCTTCCTTTCAGGGAACAGTTCTTTGTTTCTCCGGGGGGGGGAGATGGACCTTGACCGATCATAGCTACGGGATCGCCTGGCGCTGATGCGGCTTTCCCGGGTTGCCGTATCGTCATCGTAGAAGTCCGTGCTAAATTGTTCGGGGTTGTGGTTGCGGCGGCGATCGTGTTCACGGGAATCGAAATATCGTCTCTCGTATTCTCTGTGGCGGGCGCCTTCGCGTTTCCTGAACAACGGATGGTTAACATAGGGCTCATTAGGCAGGACAGACCGGCGGATTCAAAAGAAGTAAGAATACCTTCGCTCCATCTGCTCCACGCGATCTTCCTCAGGATGGAACAGGTAAAATCTGCTTCTATCCCGAGCACCAGGTTCTTTCTTATCATCCACTTTTGCGATCCGAACGCACAACTTGGAATCCGGATGTGAGGACGCCGCCTTAGCAGGCCTTAGCTGAAGGATAGGAAGCTCCGCAAATTCAAAAGCAAGAGAGCCCAGGGCGGCAAGTGCAATGTCGGACGATTCATAGATGAGGTTGCCTACCATTACCTCACATTAGCTAACCCATAACCGGATAACGAAGCCCAGCGCTACCTACAAGAGGTATCGTCAATCCATTGCACTCGGGTCGGTGCTGGTTGAAAATGCTCGCTCGCAAAGGCCTTAACTTCGCTAGTCTTCATGTTGTCCACGCCTCTTAGATACACTTTCTCAGGTGTTAAATTGCTGTTTGCGGAGACGGGTTCGTCCATCTCCATAGCTTCGGTTCCGTCATTTTGTGCCTGTGTCTGTGCCTGCTGCTGCGCTGCCGGTGGAAGGACGGAAGCGTCCTCATAGTCCATAAGATCATCTTGATAATCGTTATAACTCAGTTGGACATCGTCCTGGGCGAAGGCCTGCGGAGGGGGAGCGAACCCTGTCGCCATACTGTCCTGCCTCAGGAACAAATGTCGGGTTTGGGGTGGAACTAGAGGACTATTTGTTCGGGCTAAGTTGTGAACACGTCCAAGGGGAGAGCAGTGGGATAGGTGTTTGGCAGTAAGGCAAGTCACAGGGAGGTGTTTGCGGGTTCCGGTAACAGTTGTTCTTTACCTCAGGCTGGGGTAGGCTGAGGCCACCGGCATGCCTTGGAGGAGCTAAGGAATTAGGGTTAGAGAGGGTTTAGGGTCCGATTGAGCCTCAATTCGCTCCTTGGCAGCAAGGCGCGGAGGGAGGGAGGGAGGGACAAGAAGAAAGCGAACCCCAAGCTCCATCCCATCTGCAGCCTACCGGACAAGCTTCGGTGATGGTGATGGAGATCCAATGGGTCAGCCTACCGCCATCCGCGTGCTTTACCCCAAAATACCGGTAGACGACTGGGATGGCAGGAAAGCAGAAGGGGAGATGAGCGGATGTGTACAGTACTGTAGGGCACGAGCACAGTAGCGAGTCTCACTATTGGGGCTCTGGACAGGCCATGGCGTCATAATCCTGCATATCATATTATCCTGTCGGAGCACGGACAATCCTACCCCGATAATCCGTCACCCCCGCCATGCCCGCACTCGACTCTTCCGCGCTCCTTGTGGCCCGCTTCTTGCAATCGAACGGCTACGAAAAGGTTCCCGCCACTCCTCCCCGGCTTCGGGCCGATAACACTAAGTTAACTACCGTTCCTAGTCCCTCAAAATCTTCCTTGAAGAGGCCAATCTGGACGAGAAATCACTCCATCTTGGACCGGGTGATGGTCTGACTATAGAGAAAGTGCTTGATGAGAAGCGCCAGTTTGACTTGTCACTCAGTTTGGAGAGAGTTGCCATCTCCGACAACGACGAGCCGGAATTCTCCATTCCCTGTAACCCCGTCCCATTCCCCCTCCTCTGTCTCCTCCATCACTTACTGGGCTCAACTGACAACTAAAAGACCCCTCTATCCCCCACCTAGTATCAGACCCAGGCATTCCGGCTTCAAATGTCCTCTCCGTATTGGTAGCAGATATCAGCGCCTTCGGCGGGCCCAGCCTGATTGCCACCACTGCCGACCGGGCCCTCAGAATCTACACGGCAAGGGCACCGTACAGGCTACTGAGATCCTACGCTCACCTGCACTCATCAGCAATCCTCTGCTGCGCGATTCTACAGCCGGAATGGCTCATCTCCACTTCAATGAGCGGGCACGTGACGATATCTGACGCCGCAAGTGGAGACGTCATCTCCAGTAACAAGCCACACGCTAAATACGCTGTGAAGGTCCTCGCACACGAAAGGCTCCCTTACGTGGTGACCAGCGGATACGACAATACCATTGTGCTACATTCTCTAACCCGCGAAAACGAGGGGACGCCGAAGCTATCCGAGCTCCACAGGCTTCCACTCTCGGCTCATCCAGAGGGGATATCATTCGTTACCCTCCCAACCGGGGAGGAAGCCCTCGTCTACTCCCTCCGGGACAGCACCTTCCTAAACTACCATCTCCTAACCCCCTCGCTTCCAGTGCATTCGAAGCGAAACCTGTCTCCCACGGCAACGTCATGGGTAACCTTCCATGCAATGTCCATTCTCCCACATCCCAATGACAGCTCCCTCTTGGGGATAGTTACATCTTCGGTGCCTCACATGAAGTTTCTGCTTGTTCGGGTCGACAGCGAGGAAGTAATCCTGGAGGTATTTACTGGTGCACCGCAAAGCGCGTATAGCACGGCCGTGTTCGGCTGGCGGGTGGGAGGGGACGGAGTATGGGTCAATGGCGACGACGGAGTAGTGAGGGGGATCGAGCGGAAGACTGGGAAGGTGGTGGCGAGATTAAAGGCTTCGGAAGGCGGCGAGAAGGTTAGATCGTTGTGGACCGGGATCGTCGACGGGAAGGAGGTTCTGGTTACCGGCGGTTTTGATAAGGGAACAAAGGTTTGGGTCCCGGAGGGGGTAGCAGCATAAGCACACTCCAAGCCGTACCATCACATCATACCTTTGAGCGCAGTGCAATCGCTTAAAAAATCTGGTATCAATTGGCGAAATTACACCACTCCTGTAAGCATTAGTGAAAATAAAAACCCTCCTTCTCTCGCTCCACCCTCCCCTTCCCCCATCACCCATGAGCGAAGAGGGGAAATTTCAAAATGCATACCCCTATCCCCCTCCTCCTCTTCCTCAGCACCCTAGCACTAGCCACCACCGCCACCGCCCTCCTAGCCCCTGGATCCCGCCCCGCAGGACCTCCGCCATCATCAACTTCGCCACCACAACCCCCGCCACTGCGAGACCTCACAGAAGCCTACGAACCAAACTACATCACTCATTTTATCACCAACAAGCTCTCCACCCCCCGGAAATGGATGTCGGTAAAGGCCCCAGTACCCACAGCACAACCACCCCCCACCTCCGCAATCCCAAGCGTAGGCGTAAACCCCCCCGTTAGCAACGGATCGGCCTACACGGATCCCGTAAAGCTCCAATGCTCCGTACGAGACCTTCACGCGAACCGTAGACCCAGCCAGCTTCGCCGACGGGGCATCAAGTCGATCTCCGAATCCCTCCCGCCACCTCGGCCGAAAGCAGTGAAAGAGGTTTCGGGGCCGGAGGAATTGACGGAAGCCGAATTCAATGCCATGTTTGAGGAGTACATACTCAAGCATGATGTTGCTGTTGGGATGCCCCCCAAGGGACAGAGGCAGAAGGAGTGGGAGAGGACCAAGTTTGGGGGTTATGTTAAGGCGATTATGGGCGCGCCCGGGAGGAGGAGGGGGAGGGGGGCGCTGTGGTATGGGAGTGAGGGAGGGGAGGAGGGGAAGGAGAGCGGTTGTTTGTGATGGGGCTGGCTGGCCGGTTGCTGTTTGAGTGGCTCCTTGCTTTTGGGTAAATGTATCATTCCATGCTAGGTCGAGAAAGCTGCTATGCGGGGAGTCGAGTGATCAGTTGTGAAAGTGTGATTTGGTGATTGGACGATTTGGGGGAGAGCTGGCTTGAGAATCCGGCTTAGTCTAGCCCAATACAATCTCCTTCTATTCACCAGTCAAGTCGAGTTACTCCTAGGATCTCTCCAAGATTCTATCGAACAAGATGTGCCCAAGGCTCTAGCACGCCTCTCATTCGATTACAATATATATATATATAAATTCTCAAACGTCCTTCTACAGCAAATCTAACCCATCGTAAAACATCTCACGAATGGGGACGGGAAAAAAAAGCCTCTTATTCCTCCATCTCCTCCTTCATCCTCCGAATCTCCTCCGGAACATCCATAAACCCCTCCCGTGTCCCCACAATCCTCTCGTAGATCCTCAACGTCTCTTCCAGTACGTCGTCCTGAAGCGCTATATCCTGTGTTAACGGATCCAATATCACAGTGCCATCCTCCGAGCCGATCTCCGGACTGGTGGTAACAGCGGTGTACTGGAGAGAGTACAGTATTTCCGACAAGGGCGAGCACACTTGCAAAACCTTATCGATAGCAGCGTTCATGTCTCCGTAGGATGATTCGGTGACCGCGTGGAGTAAACCTGGCTTTATCAGTGACATAACAATGGATTTTAAATTCGAAAACTCACATTGACTTCTTGGGCACTCTCCCGTCACGCCCGATCTCGCAATGATATAAACTGGGGCCCCTTTATCACCGCCAGGGACAACCACAACCGCTGCGGCGGGGGTGATATTCTCATCCTTATACTTCCGCTCAAACAGCCAGCCTATCTGAGTCTCGATAACGTAAATTCCCCTAGACATTGATTTCCCATCTAGTGGTTTAACCTCCTTTGCCAGATCACTGGCTTCACCAATAGCCCAATCAGCATATATCGTCTCACCGCTCTCTAGCTGCGCTTTTAATTTCCGATTTCCGTCGCCTTTTTTATTGGAGCACAGTGACTTGACACCTCGGCTGAGAACATTGATGCCTCCGGCTATAGCAGCCGCGCGGGATAGGACCTGGCAGAGCTCGGCGGAACCGCCGTATGCGATTGTGAGTGCCGCGGATGAGCGCACGTCTGGGATTTTTCCCAGGGATGAGAAGTGCACTGCGAGGCGGGGGAGGGCTTGCTCGAGAGTTATTTCAGAGGGCGCTGATGGTATGAGGGTTAGTGAGGAGATGGAGGTTGTGATGAACGGGGGTATTGGGAAAATTTCTGAGAGGAAGGTTCGGAGGGATGTTTGACGGTTTTCTAGCGATATTATAGTTAGTTTTTTGCTAGAAGTATTTCATGCTAGCACGGGAGAACACCTTCAAAGATCCGAGAACACTTTTGGTCGGTAGGATCGTTGTATCTCATCACAAAGCGTAGGAATTCGCCGAGCTGCCCTCGGTCTTTGTCTGTGAGGTCTTTGCTCCAAGCTACATCCTCGAACGTGCAGGGGACCTCCCGAAAATTGTCGACCTTCCTCAGAGTGGTTTCGCTATTTCCTTGAGTGACCCTTTCCCCTACCGATTCCTCTCCCCCCCCCGGAGTAGTTTCAGCAACTGACTCTTTCTTCCGCCCTTTATTCCACCCAGCCCTTTTTTTCCCAGCCGCAGACGCAAGCTTCGCAGCCTTAACCCCCACCTCCGCCAACCCAACTACACCACCCACCCCCGTTGCCACCGCCGGGACCGCAACCTCCTCCTCCGTCAAGCACACCCACCAACTCCCAACCGCATGCCAGGAAAACCCATCGGTCAAGTCCGCCCTCCGTAGAATTTCCAACACACTGCTGTGCCAGTAAACCAAATGTGGCGCTAAAGAGAGTGTATAACCCCTCCCACTGCCATAGCCAGCACCCTCTCCAGCATTCGAAACAACAACAGCATTTTTTATCCCGACCTCATCCCCGCTATTTACTTTCGCCACCCATGCATCTACTTCAGAGAGCGAGTAGAAGGCGGCAGCGCTACCGCCGTAGTAGGAGTTCTTGTCGAGCTGTAGGACGGTCTTGCCGGCGCGGCAGAGCGCTCTAGGTTATGTTAGCTCTGAGTGCGAAATGGGGGTGGATGATGGGATAAGGTGGGATGATAGTAACTACACTGCAAGGAGAGACTGTTTGATTCCGGTACCAGAGATTAATACATCCCAGTCCGCTAAAGGGAGCGGTGGAATGTCAGAAAAGTCGTTCATGTTGTTGCTCAGTGGTTGAACGGGGGCGAAGGTATTCGAGCTAGAGCAAGGTAAAGGGTATGATACCAGTACGATATGTCATCGTAGTGGGATGTCACGTGGCTCATGAATTCGGAAATGGCTTGGCACGATTGAGAGGTGGTGACCAGGAGTGCCACCGCCCATTAGGTGTGAGAGATCACGGGTGGTGGGAAGATAACTACTTTCAAAAAACGAGAAAAGCAAGGTTCTTATAACTACCCTAGCCAGTTTTTTCCCCAATTATTTCTCTATGGTTAACATTAGGCATGATGAACACTCGCTTAGGACTCAGGGGGCATAGTTGGGAACAAGCGACGGGTATCATAGATGATTTTTTTTCCTTCAGGTCCATAGAAATTCCCCATAGAATAGAATACACTAACCTCTCTGCGGAACCCAAATCCTGAGCACGCAGTCGGACAATCCAAACGGCTATAGTAGGCAAATTTATTGTTTGCACATATGTCAAACCCGGATCGTCTCCGAACACAAAAAACGGTGGGTTAACACCCTATTTCAAGTATCAGCACTCCATCGCAAGAGATATGATAAGCTAGACTCCGCCTTTCTTTTTTCCCTTCCTTCCTTCAAGTTCTAGAGGATAAGAGATCGCAAACGTTATAAAAAGGGCTAAAAAGAGAGGGGGGGGGTTTCTCCCAACCCAGCTATCATATGATACCTACATAGAAACTTGCAGAAGGGTAAACCCCGCCGCTTTGCCGGCTCTTGCACGCCTTCTTTGTATTATAATACTATCATAATATCATACTATACCATTTCCACCCCTCCTCTTTCTCTATCACTGCACCACTCTTCCCTCTTCCTGATACGAAAAACTCTCGACCTTGATTTTCCGGCTAAAGCATCTCCATAGCTCCCATCGACTCCGAGATGCCCACCATGAGCGGAGGCACCAGAAGGCCCCGTGATCGTGCTCTCACGGCCCGCCTGAGCAACGCCATGAAGCTCTTCTCCCAGCGCACAGACCTTCCTATCCTGGCAACTTACTCCATCCGCGATATCCTCCGTGAATACCTTCGTGACAACCTGCCTATTTTCTGCAATAGACCTCCCCCATGGGCGGGCTCCAAGACTGCCCTTCTGGAGAAGATCCTTATAGAAAATCTGGGTCCCGTTTACTTTACTGAAACTTCTCCTGGTAAATACAATTATCTCGACCCGAACGATAAGAAGATGTATGAGACCAACCTCCCATCCGGGATTCGCGGTGACACGTGCTGTATCAGGAATATACTAACTTGAATTCACTACGTGATGAAAGCTTGGAAGCCGCACTCAGGAACTTCATGGCCAACCTTGAGGAATGGCAGCTTAAAGCCAGGGATAACAAGAGGGCCAGGATTAACTCTCACTGGTCTGAATTCATGCAACCTCCTGCCAAAAATTAGGGGTGTACTTAAACAGCACCACTTTCGTGGTTTCCGAGATTCCGAAAATTGGGAGGCTATTACTATAAACTAGCGGACTGTGCTTTTCTTTTCCACTGTTACTAGCTATCTTTGTTAGGCAGTGGCTACCAAATTTACCAGTATTTTCTCCTTTTAACCTTTCGCCCCCTAATTGTGCCCCGTGATATGTTCAATAGTGATTGTTGTGCACCATGGCCTGATGCAATAATTGATCGATCTTTGCTACCGCCTACCCCAAGCTCACGAGCCCCTAGATCTAATGGGCACATGAGGTATCGTGCCAGAGGTATCATGGAAGGTAGATTTCAGGTAACAGTTATAGGCGAAAAGTGATACTCAGACAATACAGGAACCCCAAATCACACCCAAATGCATTCAATACCACTGCCACCCTCGGAGTCTCATAATATTATACAAATAAAAACAGAGAAAAGCAACCATTTTCGAAGGTTTGGCGGCGGGCCGCAACAGCATTCCATATCGTTATCTCGCGCAAGCCAAAGATGGATGAGTACGGTGCTGATTTTCCCAGGATCATTGCAGACAGTCCCTCACGACATCCAAAAAGGTGATGCTTACCCCTTATGCGCCCAAACGATATCTTAACAGTCTTAGAATAAAAACTGAAGGGAGACCCATGGCAATGGAAATGATGGCTGCGGCAAGTTATTGAAAGTGGTTTCTTAGGGTTAGGTGACAGCTGACAGTGTGGTGGGACTCGGCTCTCGTGTGGGTCTGGTAGGAGCCCAAAATTCCGAACGTTGAACGTTATTTGTCACAATACTACCGGTAGCATGCCAAGTGAGGATTGCACTTGACAACGGTACCAGTATCACGGACGATATCCTGCAGCAACCCCAAATCGACCTCCGGTACGCCTCATCCAGCATCTCATAGATTCTCATTCGCAACACAAGCACCCCCCAGCAGTCCACGGCGTCAGACAAAGCTTGTACAAGGCAAAAGGCTTACAAAGATTCTTAATCCCTATCCACCGATCAAATACTCGAGCCTCAGGCCCGCGATACGATTGCCCAGAGTAACAGAGTACGGTAATTCCCGATACCGCGTAACAACCGCCTGACACCATCTCGTGCCCCAGTCATCTTTATACTTCCCCCGCGTAAGCCACAGAATGTCCCCCTGCTAACGCCACAATGACATAGTTCGAACACACGCCCACAAGGTAAATTAACTATTCCCGAGCAACCTCGGTATCGCGCGGGTCCACACCAACCAGCTTCCTTGGGCCCGCGCAGATGCTCTTGTCATAACGTTTAATCCTCTTTCTTCTCCCTTTCTTTGCTCCAGTACAAACCGATGGCAGGGCAATCAAAGGAAGCTCCATTGCCGAGTTGGGGGTATGCCCTTACGGGTGCGACGGGTGCAGTATTGGCGAACGCTGCTGTCTATCCTTTGGATATGTACGCTCCCCCCTTCTCCCCTTTTTCTCGTTTCTATTTTTTTGATGATGGGGGGATAGGAATGCCGTTAGTTAAGGAAATCAGAGGCTAATGGGGGCTGGAGCTGTTGGTAGAGTGAAGACAAAGCTTCAAGTTCAGGTCAATCGAAAACCGAAAAACACGGAGAAGTCGCTGGAGAATGGGGATGTGTCAGGGTAAGCCTCTCTCTCGGTAGTTACGCTCTGCTCAGAGTGCGACTACAGTAACCTAACCGAGGTTTCCCTAGACGTGACGAGGAAGAAGGGGAGATCTACACCTCCGCCGTCGATGCGATTCAAAAGATCATTGCACAAAGTGGCGTCAATGGGCTTTACACGGGAATGGTAGGCTCCTTAATCGGCGTTGCGAGCACAAATTTTGCATATTTCTACTGGTATACTCTTGTCCGGAATTTCTACCTGAACAGGTCGACAACCGGCCCACCTTCCACAGCCGTTGAACTGTCTCTAGGAGCAGTAGCAGGGGCCCTCGCGCAGATATTCACTATTCCCGTCGCGGTTGTGACAACCAGACAACAGACTCGCCCATATAGCTCGAAACCGCTTGGTTTGTTCGCTACCGCCCAAGAAGTCATCGGCGAAGATGGCGTATCGGGATTGTGGCGTGGGTTGAAGGCCTCCCTTGTGTTGGTTGTTAATCCCGCGATCACGTATGGGTGTTACCAGCGGTTGAAGCAGATTCTGTTCAACGGAAGGGATAGGCTGAGCCCTGGGGAGGCTTTCTTGCTCGGTGCTCTTAGCAAGTGTTTAGCAACACTAGCTACCCAGCCGTTGATTGTAGCCAAAGTTGGGCTACAAAGCGCTCCTCCCCCAGGAAGAAAGGCGTACAAGAGCTTTGGGGAAGTTATGAAAGTGATTGTTAAAAAGGAGGGGGCTCTGGGACTGTTCAAGGGTATTGGACCGCAGCTTGTGAAAGGGTTATTGGTCCAGGGTGTCCTTATGATGAGCAAGGAGAGGTAAGATTGCGTAGAAATTATTTGATATTTCTGCACAGGTGCTGATTTAGAAATTTTAGGATGGAACTGATATTCATCCTACTATTCCGATGGTTCAAGAAGATGCGGGCAGAGCGATTGGCTAAAGTTTCTAGCGCTCTACCGCTTGTTGTGAAGGATTAGGAGATTGAGTTCATGTACGATAGGTGGCAGGTGATCTTCCGCTATTCCATAATAGAAACGATTATCTTCTTCTCCTATTAGGTAGAGAGGATGATTTTACTAGCCCGATATCTATTTGCTTAAACAAATTGGAAAACAGTGTAAAAGCATGGTAATATAGTTGAACACCTAAAAAAGGGGAGTTAATCGGGCCCAGGGTTGTCCGTTAGTGAAATCTATCGAAATCGTGAACCCCAATTAATACTCGGGGATACATTGGATACGATGGCGACACCCCCAATATCAATATGGCTAGGATACCGGTAGTAGAATAATCTACCCGCACAACCAGATCCCATATTTCCTTAAAGATCGGGATCGTTTCCCGCTCACAATTTAGCGATGATCGCCAAGCGAAGCGCCCAATAACGATCCTCAAATCTCTCGTCTCAAAAGTCAGGCGTGCTGCTCCTTTCTTGAGACCTAGTTTATGAAACCATCTCCCGCCAAGACTTAGAGCAAACAACCCAAGAATGCCAAGCTGCCAAGCTGCAAAGCAGTTCAGCCTGACCGAGCCATAGGGTCCAAGCCCTAACCGTGACTCCCCACAAACGCCCTCCACACAACCCCCCCAACATCACCTTCACATTAACGTTCAACAAACAGCACCACCGCTATCAACACATCTGCCAGCAACAGCCCCACGCAATGGCCAAGTCTAAGAACTCATCCCAACACAACAACAGTGCAAAAGGTATTTCCGAAAGAATTCCGGCTGGATGGAACCCTCGAGATACAGGGGAACTAATTTGATGTTGGTGGAAAATAGCGCACAGGAACGGCATCAAGAAGCCGAAAACTTATAGATATCCTTCCCTGAAGGGAACTGACCCTAAGTTCCGAAGGAACCACAGGTTTGCCTTGCCCATCCATTCTTCTTAATGAAGGCTCTTGCTAACGGAAATGCCAGACATGCTCTTCACGGAACTATGAAGGCCTTGGTACGCCCAGTCCATCCTTGCCCCCCCCTCCCCATAACCGCATCCACGGGCTCGTACGGGTACTAACTCCCTAACAGAAGGAACTCAAGGAGGGAAAACGCGAGACCGCCTGAACACCTCTTACGATTCTGACTCTCTTTCAAATTTTTTTTTTTTTTTTTCCTCCAGGCGGAGTTTGGCGATTGACTTTGCTGGGGTATGGCATGATGGATTAACGTTGGGCGCAAACACGAAAATGTACCAACCTTAAAATGTCAAACTTTTCCCGCGCGTGCGCGACCCATTCGTTCGTGATCAATTTGTTGTCACTTTCCCGCTCTTTACCACCTTACGGGGACCGGTGGAGGAAAATAGGGGGCTGGTCGATTCTTTTGTTTTGTTTTGTTCTAGGAGAAGGCATTAGTGTGTACAACTGCGAAGCCCTCTATCTTCGCCAGTTGAAGGAATACTTTTCTTTTCGTGCCGAGATCGACTTCAGGTCCATTACCAAACACTCTCGGGCAGATTATAGGTCCGCGTCGTGCATGGAGGACTTGATACATACTCGACATCACCTCGGTTACTTCGAGGGATTAGAAGAGCTTAGAGCTAAGGATCACTCCAGCTCGGTTTTAAGCTTTTGGCCATCTCGGGATTTGGGCCCAGGTTGGCTTGTGCAAGATAACATGGGCACGGGTTCCAGGTTGGACTTCCCTCCGCCATGCTTTGGATCCCTTTTCTCCGGAGACATCTCCATACATACATACATTCTCGGCCTGTTCTCCTGCCCGCGTTGTGCATTACCGTCCGCTCATCGGACCGCAATACTGGTAGTTACACTGAAACAATGCAGGCCCACCCAGGGGAATAAGTGAATGGCTCCCAGCTGCACGTACCAGGCATAATGAACCCGAACGTTTGTGTCCGAATTTAGCATGAGCGCTCAGATGTGCACGGACAATTTGCCATACAAATTTTTAATCCCTGCGTTCGGGTTCATTTTGCCTGGTACTCGAGTACTAATACGTGTACCGTATGCTCTGAAGCGTGTTTTTTGTGACACCACACGAGTTGGATCACGGTTGTTATGTAAATTACTGTGGTATTACAGTACCGCTTGATAATAAATTAATTCAATGGCACGTTTCTAAACAGGCCAGCGGCCGTTTCCGATAGCGTTAATCGTCAGCGAGAAGTCCCCTATTCCTTGGTCCGTCAGGGCGCCCAAGAGACGGGGAGGATAGGTCTCGGGTTGAAACTCCCAGCAATTCATTTCCGGTTAGGGAATGATTCTTTCCAGATCTCGTTATTCTCCTAACTAGATCTCTTTGGTTCAACACCCGACCGACTGATACCCATATCCGAGGGAGAGAGAGAGGAAGGCGCATACGGTATCACACCCCATAACGAAAAACCTCCTTTTAGTGCTAAACCGCAACTTGGCTGATATATCGTAAACCATCTCATCCCCCCCCCAACAAGGCAACGCGCCACGAGTCCACGACACCACGGTAGCACCGACCGGAGAAATGATCGTAGCAACGGGTCGGTCAATCATTCGGACCAATGCGTAACTCCACCCACCCCCCACAAACGAGTTCCAGATCCCCACCACCACCGCCTTCTCCCATATTAACAATACGCACATAGATATTGTAGCCATAGTCCCAAGCAGGGGGAATCACGCTCCGCGGAACGAACGACACACACAATATACCATGTATACGGTTACAAAGCCAACCCCCCCGCTCCCCCTCCCCCTTGTGGATCTCCAAGGCTTGTTTGTTATGCGATTCCCGGAAAGCTCACCACCTTGACTCCCGTGCAGGATGGATGAACGCGTTTGGCACCGTCATGCCGTGGATGGAGGGGGGGGGATCTCGAGATTGGCCCTTACGGAGAAAGTGTGAGTTAGTTAATGTATCATAGCTGCAAGAGTATAAAACATCCAACCCTATTCAATTCCAAAAGCTATAAGAAATGCAATTTCTAGTCAGCGAAATGGAATGGGATGAATGGAAAAAGTTCCACTTCGAGTACTTGTATATGTATGTATTATATATATAAAGTACATACACACACTCCCGATATCGCAAGTCCTCTCGCCAACAGTTCCTCCTTTAGTTCGTTCGTTCTTTTTTTTTTTTTTGAATCATCGGTGAATTCCTACCTAATACACCACTTCCCTTCCCTCTCTCACCCCCCACGGGCGGGTAGTTTTTTTTTTTTTTTTTTTGTCGAGTCCAGATAAACTCCCGACCCTTTCCACGTAACCTCTTTCCTTCTTATGACTACTGCAAGACCGGTGCGTGAACCGGTATGCCATGGGACGGTCGTAAGTGTTCTAAATCCCTATTTATTATTACTATTATTATTATTATGGGTAGGGGGGGGGGGGGGGGTAGGTAGGTAGGGATGTAGGGATGTAGGGATGTAGTAAGAAGTGAAGGATTGATCGAATGGAATGGAAAGGTTATGCCAAAGATGGAGAAGAGAGAAGAAGAAGAAGAAGGAAGAGGAGTATGATACGTACAGTACCGTACCGTAAATATGTAACCGTACGTTTACCGGTATGATATATTATGAGCACCATATGTGGCGTAGCATGGCATGGTAATAACGTTGCCCGGGCATTCCCTACTTTTGGGACCGGGCTCACTTTATCTTACCGGTTTACTCCCTTCCTTCCTTCCTTCCTTCCTTCCTTCCTCACCGTCGGAGTGCGCCGTTGCGAAATAGTATCATAGAGATTTTTGGCGGCTTTCGTCCGGGGGCGGGGCGGGGGGGGGGCACGGTAAGTAAGCACTGTACGGTACTAGTACTAATACTTGTAAGTATAAATCATAAACCCCGTACTATTCAAAAAAAAAGAAAAAAAAAGAAAAAGACCGCAACCAGGTATCTCATAGTAAATCTCAGCGTCGTGATTAACTGGGGAAGGTTGATGGCGGTACTCACTGCACATATGATACAACCCATGACGATGGACAAAGTACTGTTACTGTACTGTACTGTACTGTACACGCACACTTCCGGCATCATAGTACTTGGGAACTTGACAAAAATCCCTTCAGTGATCCATAATCACAGTACATACCGGTAATTTACATAGTGCACAACCACCGCCAACAAAAAGAAAAAGGGGAGAAGAAGAAGAAAAAGAAGAGGTGACCTAGCGTACGAGTACTCTACATTGATTACCAC